>JAOTQE010028777.1:0-10399 GCA_025631205.1 Nesometra sesokonis
TGATGCTACTTTGATATGATCAAGTTAATTTCAAAATTAATGTTGATGATTTTTTGGTCATTCTCAGGTGACAATATGTCTTTAAACATGTTATATTTTAGAAGTAATTCAAACTCATGAATTTCCAATGAAATTAAATTTTTGGGTGGATATTGGAAGGATTGTCCCCTTAAGAGTGCAGTATAGCAATGGTCTATTATTAAAACTTTGTGCTTGAGGTCAATTATAGCCAGCTCATTGTTAAGACCGTCTAAAGACCATGTATAGCAATCTTAACTACTTCATGATCTGTTGTATTTTCTCTTTTTTTAGTTGTCAAAAAGTATTTTAAAATATGTCATAGAGTAATTTTTATATTTTTAGGACTGCTCTAGCAACAGCCTAACATTGATTTCATCTCTAGTAGAAGACTACTGCGTTTTGGTGCCGGAATCACTACCATCGCTAGAGGCTTTGCCACTGGTGTGTCCTCAGTTCGCCTGTCAGTTTATGACAGCTGCCACACACCTCTTCTACCAAACACAAGGTATTAAATACGTCATTAGTAGGTTCCATCTGGTTGGTCAAACAGCAGATGATAATTTCAACCATCAAGTTCCAAGGGAAAGGAAAGGGTGGCTCAAAAAAAAAATGTCACTTATTTCAAACTTCACTACCTCTGGTGTTTCTAAAGGTACAAGGCTGAAATTTTGGCAATATGTCCATCAAGTCTTTGTCATGAAATGCTGAAAATGGCAGTGTTCTGCATTTGGTACCTTTTTCTTCGTGAAAAAAAATAAAATGTGAAGTCCAAAAAAAAAGTTGCACCAGATGGCAGGTGTCACTTATGGCACAATGCTAAAATGTCTCCCTGACTGCAGAGGTCTTTACCCAGGGAACAATTGTGTTTCAACAAAATTATACTTGAAGGAAAAATAACCAGGGCCTGGAGAAATCTCTGGATGAGGTTAGGCACTGTATTTCTTCATGGAAAAAAGAGGTTTTGCACAGTTTGTGATCAGGATGGAGGACATATCAAGCATTTGGTGTGATTAGTAAAGGAAGTTAACCTTTCATTTTGGTACATCAATTTTCGACATGCGTTTTTAAAAACTTCACTGTGAGAAGACTGTTCGACCAAAGACCTTTGAACTTTGCCAATTTATAGGCAATACCCAACTGTTTGTATGCAGAATTTCAAGAAGAGAGATTTGAATTTAGTGACGTTTTTTTTTTGGGCCACCCGATATGTGATACTGTAGTACTTTTTCTACATCATGATGTTTAATTTTCTAGGCCTATCAAACTAGGATTTTTTTTATGGTAGTTGACACAGTTCAGCAAGCAGCCAAATCATTATAAACTGGTGAAGACAATTTTGACAGTGAAAATATTAAAATAAGGAGGAAAATTTTCAGTCCCAATTATTTTTTTAAACTATTAAAATCTATGGTGAAATTGGTAATAAAAATGAATACCAAACCCCTGATTTTGGGTAAATTTTAAGGTGAAGATTGTACTTGAGGTGCCCTATGGTTGCCTAGGCTAGGCTCTCAAGTAGACCATGCAGCCTAGGCTGTTCGATTTAGCCTACACAGGCACTTTAAAAGCATTTGTTTTTAAATGCTAGGCACAGCTTAAGTCTAGGTATGTTATTAACAAAAATCTGGAAGGTCGACTAATCAACTTCATGGAAAAAAGTATAATAATACATATTCCAAGCAATGAGATACATGCCATTGTGACAGGATTCAGTATTTTGACATAAATTATATCATCATCAGGAATGCTGGTCCAAAAAATTCCAGCTTATAAACAGCCAAAAGTGTTAACTGATCATAATTATTATTAAACTAAAATTATAATTATTATTAAGTATTAACCAATCATAACAAAGCTACCGTTGACCACGTCCATGCTTCCATCGCGATTCCCGGAGTAAAAGCATTCTTCCATTATTAATTACTCTAGCACTAGTAGTATTTAATGTTTTCTGTTTTTTTAGATCTTGCAAGGAAAAAATGAATGGAAGACAAGCATATTTAAATACAGTAATTGTAATGCTCATTCTATCAAAACAGAATGGTAATAAGATAGCAGCCAGAACCTACAGTGGTAGGACTCAAACCCATCGACATTCGCTTTTGTAGAATGATTATATGTTAAACGATGTCTTAACCAACTGACCTACTCATGCGCTTGTTGAAGTTAGCCGTATTTTACACTACATGATGAAACGCGTTTTTTTGGTTTTGTGTGTCTAGGGGACACCCTGGGGTGTAACTTAAAAAAAAGGACGATGAGTGTTTGTTGGAAATGGGGTCTAATTTATGTGTACAAAATCTCATGCACGTCCATTCACAACTGGCGATGCTGCACACTTTTATAGTTCGCAACAACAACAAGAAAGGAGTGAGCCCGAAGGTCCACTTTGCGCAGACCTGTTAAACAAACCCTGACTAACCTGAAAGGTGTAAAAATAGTGAAGGAGTAGATTCACAAAACAACAGATGTTGCAGTAGTGGCCCAATTTTTGTTCATTAGAATTTTATGATATATGCTTACTCCTATTGTTTTTCTTTTAGGTCCTCAAACACAAGTCACACCCCCGATTCCGGACAATCTACTGGAAATGTTTACAAAATGGCTGAATCAAGACTACTCATTATGCATCCTGTCAATTCAATCGCCTTTGCCATGTGTACCATCATTCCGTGACCGTTACATGACCACGCGCATGTACACGCATCTCTCAGCCATACCAGGACTTGTAAATTGCTGCGTTATCGGCCCTCTGCGCAAATCCCAGAGTACGGTTAAGGGAAACGATAATGAAGAAAAATCAGAAGTGTATTCGCGATTGTTATTTGGTATTTTACAAACTCTTTTACAAGCTCAGCTTCTTAAAAAAGGTCATCAGCAACATCGGGTTCCGAAAGAGCTATTGGATGTCCTGATGAGTTTGCTGACAGCAGAGAACCTGAGAAGGATTGTGGAGTCTTTGAAGAAGGCCATCAAAGATGGCAACATCATGCCTGACGTGGAAGAAGTACAGGCATCACTGGATAGGTTTAGTCAAATAGTACAAGTTGCCCTGGCAACAGGCACAACACATTGTTCAAGGGGTAAGACATAAAGTTTAACCACACTACATTTATTATTCCATGTTTATTTTAAAATACATAAAAAAAATGAAAAACTAAGTGTATTAGTGCTATAGCTTGGTTGTTTCAGTGGTTTCATTTTAAACCAGTGGCCAGCGGAAAATCCAGCCATAATAATTTAGCGCCAGCTAAAATTAAGCTTATCTTTTTAACCTTTGGAACGTTTTCACCTGATTGCAGATTAACTCACTTAAGGCCCGCTCACATCAACGCGACAAATCGATGCGACAGGCGATAGCGATACGACACAACATTGAAAGTAAGAAATAACATAGAAGTGCTCCCATTGAAGCGATAGGCGACACGACTTTTTCGAAGTTGAAAAGTTTCCAACTTTTGTCGCGCTGTCGCGCGATATTTTGTTATCCGCTCTCCCGAAGGCGTCACGCGATACTGAAAACAGTGAGTTAGTGCTTTTAAATATTTAAATAGAATATGACTAACTAGTTGTTAACAGCCCTCAGTCCTAGTAGTATACATGTATGTTAATTAAACCAAAAACATTTGTGGGAATCGTGATTAAAATGAGGCCAAGGCCTAGGCCAAGATTGCACACTGGAGAGCACTGGCCCTCGGGCCGTGAAGTCCGTGGGGGAATACAGCTATGGGATAGGCTAGGCCTGCTTAAACAATTGTGACAGTAGTGTCGATCAAGATCACAAAAATAGGGCAAGACAGTCAACGTTGAGAACTATATTAAATATAAAATGTATTTTGAACCCCAAAATAGGCCTAGGCCTGTTCCAGCCTACAAAAAAACCAAGATAGACCTACGCTAAAAATGCATCGTCATCGCGCGCACTGCGCTCTTGCCGTGTTGCGTCGCTTTGTTGCATTGATGTGAGCGGGTCTTTAGTCAATAAAGTCCTTGAGTGTTGAGACTTTGTGTGAATTGTACTGTACTCATTCTGACCATAATCAAATGTTGGGTCTCCACAAAATGCGTTGCATCATCGGTGAGTTCAAATTTAGACAATCACTAGAATAGGTGAAATTATTGAGAAATTTTATTTTAATCAAGTCATGAGTATAAGATTTTTTTTCTTTTTGATCAACCAAAATAAAAACACAGTACATTTAAAATTGACAACCAGAAGAAATTCTTCCAACAAGTCTTGAGTACTTTGATACTTTTCATATTTTTTAAAAATCTTTTTTTTTATGACAGCCTTCATGCAATTTTGTTTTGCGATTTATATTCTTAATTGTTTGTTTTTAGATTGCTTAAAAGGTGATTTTCTCAGAACCATGTTTCCATACATGACAACTTCAACTTTTCATATATTTGGATCTATTTATCCAAAGAATGTCATATAAAGAGTAACTTACAACTTATATTACACCCTATTAGAAGTTGCCAATATTAACTCAATTTTGGATTCTCCTACCATGCGACTCAATTTGTGGTGAGACCTAACAACCACCTTGTAACATGATGATGTTACTGTTTGCTCTCTTTCAGGAAATATTACGGACATATGTAAAGGACTGCCGAACAACAGGTAAGTGGAAGTCATGGGAATGTACAGCTCATAATTCCCCCTCCCCGCCCACAAGGGGGAAGAATTTTTCTGATAAAAACAAAAGTATTTGAATGAAACTTGATGAGTCATTTTCAAGTACTGTAGCCAGTAAGATTCCATATGATGAAATAATTTATGTTGAAATATTGAATTCTGACATGATGGCATGTATCTCATTGCTTGGAGTATGTGTTATACTTCAAGGAATGAGATACATGCCATCGTGACAGGATTCAATATTTCAACATAAATTATGTCATCAGTAAATCAATATTTTGACACGTCATAATCAAGAAATCATTACCTGATGATGACTTCCTAAAAAGTTGTAAACTCGTTGGCATTTTTCCAAAATTTATATTATTTATTTGCATTGATATTATAGGCAAAAAAATACTTTTTCAGGTCAATTTTAGGGGGAGGGGTTAAGCCTGTTGAGCCTTAAATCTGCTGTCTTATGATTACTTTACTAGTTTAAGAAAAGATGAAAACATGGGCACTCACATCGCACAACTAAACCATCACTCCCTGTAGGTGTGGCTGCCAGACATGAAGACAGTCATCAACTCATCGGTCGATGGATTATTAGATTCAACAAGGAAATCACTAAAAAAAGAATGGTCAGCCAACGAGTAGAAGATCATCTTCATGTCTAGAAACCACATACAGAGGGAGTGACGGTTTAGTTGTACGACCGTCGTACGACTGTTGCACAACGAAGTGAGTGACGGCTTAACAACATACACTGTATTGGTTATTTCAGAACTTTGTAATCATAAACTCTACAATCAATTAATGCCACCTACATCATTGCATTCAATTATAAAAAATCACCTACTTATTCCCTTTTGATTAATTTATTAGTTTAAGAAAAGATTAAATCTAAAATAACATTTTCTGTTGGAGATTTCAGAACTTTTTAATCATAAACTCTACGATAATGACACCTCCAACATCACCCTAACATAATTTTTGTATTCAATCATAGGACATATCAACTATTTATTCTCTTCTGATTAATTTAGTAGTTTAAGAAAAGATTGAAACTCTAATAAATCTATTTTTCTGTTAGAGGTTTCAGAACTTTATAATCATAAACTCTATGATTATGCCACCTCCATTATCATCCTAACATAATATATTCAATTATAGGAAATACTCAAGTACTTATTCTCTTCTGATTAATTTAGTAGTTTAAGAAAAGATTAAAAAACTAAAAACTGTGTTGGGGATTTCAGAACTTTGTAATCATAATCCGAAAGGTCCACTAATCAACTTCAAGTAAGAAAGTATAATGCATACTCCAAGCAATGAATTCTAGCTTTTAAGCTCCAATGTTATTATTAAACTAAAATTAATATAATTTAATTTAATTATACCTAAATAATGAATCCTGTCACGATGGCGTGCATCTCATTGATTGGAGTATGCATTATACTTTCTTACTTGTAATCATAAACTCTACAATTATGCCACATCCATATCATTCAACACAATATTGTATTCAATTAGAATATTTCATCAACAACTTACATACAGAATTGTATTCCCATCTGATTAATTTACAAGTCTAAGAAAAAAAAACTACAATATCATATTGTGTGTTGTTCTAATTCCTTGTTGATTATTCCAGAACTTCATAATCGTACTCGCTTCAGTCTATAGTACAACACCATCTCGCCCAACCTTGACATAATATTGTATTAAATTATTGTACCACATCAACAACTTACAGAATGGTATTCTCTTATGATTAATTTACAAGTCTAAGAAAAAATTAAAATTACAATATCAAATTGTGTGTTGTTATGATTGCCTGTTGATTATTCAAGAATTCATAATCGCACTCGCTTCAGTCTATAGTATAACACCATCTTGCCCAACCTTGACATAATATTGTATTAAATTATTGTACCACATCAACAACTTACAGAATGGTATTCTCTTCTAATTAATTTACAAGTCTAAAAAAAAATTAAAACCACAATATCATATTCTGTGTTATTATGATTGCCTGTTGATTGAAGAATTCATAATCGCACTCACTTCAGTGTATAGTATAACACCACCTCTACCAACCTGGACGCAATATTGTATTTAATTATAGTACCTCATCAACAACTTACAGAATGGTATTCTCTTCCGATTAATTTACGAGTCTAAGAAAATATTCTGTTTTATCATGATTCCCTGTTGATTATTCTTTTCATAAAACTGTAAATACCTCAATCTATAGTATAACACCATCTCTCTCAACCTCAACACAATCTTGAATTTAATTTTTGTACCTCATCAGCAACTATGGATGTATTTGTGTTGATATAATTCCCTATTGATTGTTCTAAAATGTCATTGTATAAGCTCTACAATATATAATGTCGCCTCTTTCATAGCCTTGACACACTATTGTATTTTAATGAATTTTAGAAATACGCCGAAAAGGTTTGAAGTTTTCAACACGTTGACTGCCAGACCCCTTTTCCCGTTTCATTCCTGTGTGTCAGAACAGGTTTACATGTACTGTACAAATATAGTTTTTTTAAGGTTTTATTTAGTCAAATATCATCAAAATCTGGGAGAGAAATGTTCTTGCCTATGCCAGTGGCAAGTTTACTCGGCAGCATTGGAAATATGATTGTTATCAGTGACGAGTTTACTCGCCTGTATTTAGTGTGCCACCACACTTTGTAATATTTTAAACTGTCTGCAATAAAACATGGCAAACAAACGGAAGTTATTTCAACATTGTCTAGGTGCATCTTCCCTGAACTATCTCTGAAGAGGCTATAAGTTTATAATGTACGCATGTTTCGTTGGCAACGTTATACTTGTCACTGGCACACACAGCAATACCCGGTTGGCGAGTATACTCGTTGCTGGCAGTCAACGTGTTAAGAAAGTCGGCATTTAGCCTTCTCAACTTTTTTATATTACATAATAACATGCCTACACAATTTTCTTAAAAGCCAAATATGTCATGTCATTAGAATGGTCCATAAATATATAAATCAAATGTTTTCTAAACTTCCTTCTTGTTCCCTAGGTTACTCAGTTTAATCCTGTCTCATAGCAACAAATTAGATGTATCCCAGAAGGCAACAGCCAGTCCACAGAAGCAAGGACTAACAATGCAGATGCAACATTGATAGGTTGCTGGAGTAGCCCTCTGGAGAGCAAAGCATGCTCAACTAGGCTAGGCCTACTGATGTAACATTGAAAGACAGTTGGAGCAGCCTTTGGAGTAAAGTAACAACACATCTCTGAGTAAATATTTTGCTAGGCCTAGTGCTTGCAAGGATTACCAATTCAAATGCAATGCTGAAAGACTGCTTGTTGTGCAGCCATGACTTGCAATATGCCTTTCAATACCTTTTACCCTAGGCCTAATTACTAGGCCTAGTACAGTATTTGTAAAGATTACCAATGCAAATAGAACACTGAAAGCAGCCTCTGGGGTGGACTTGCAACATGTTTCTCTAGGCCTAGTTATTGCTAGGCCTGGCATTTGTAAGGATTATACTGCTGGTGCAGCCTGTGGTGAAGACTCAATTCACGTATTTCAATTTTTCCCTAGGCCTAGTTATTACTAATCCAAGTACAGTATTTGTACAGATTAACATGCCATAACTCTCAAAAACTGCTTGTGCAGCCTCTCGAGTAAAACTCAACCCATCTCTCTATAAATTTTGTGCAGCCTCTGGCGTAGGCTTGCCACACATCTGTGAATATACCTAAGCCTGTTATTGCTAGTCCTAGTGTTACATTTGTTTGTTAACAAAACAACAACTGGAGACAGCATCAGTGTCTATCAGACAGTTGCATAACATTAAGTCAATCCTCACCATCATTCCATACCACTGGTTAATATAATAAGATTTGGTCAAAATTAATCTGGATGGCAGGTCAAATATATGTCAGCTGAGTAGAAAATAAGTCAGATAATGAGGTGTTTAAATTTAAATATTAGCCAAGTGCATTTGATTGCACATTTGATTGCAGAAGTTTGGGAATCCCCCAATTTTTTTAAAGCAGTCCCGATTTTCTGTTGAAATTTAAACATGTTCTAGTACCATAGTTAACTTAGAATAATATATAATCAATAAATACAGTACTTTTAAAATAAATAATTGCGTACATCATTCTAAATTTATTGGAATTGGTGCTAGTTAACCTCTTGCAGGCCTGGTTCTTTTTACCCTTCATAAAATGCATTAGAAGGCACAGTAATTTTAGACGTATTGTGCAACATACCAACATTCATCGGAGTTGGTCCAATCCATAAACAGGATGCTATTTAAAAACTACACAATTCAGTGGTGGACGCAGACTTTTGGAAAAAGGGGCATGATCCCGGGACATTTTTGGCCTTTAGATGTCTGGAAATGGCCAAGAAGCATGTTAAGGGACCAATTATTGTCTTATGATTGCTGAATATTTTTGTTTTATAGACCATGTTAATAATATTTATATATTTTACTTCCCAAAAGCACAACCCCACACCCCACCTTAAATCTCCCCTGGAATTTTTCTTCATTATTACTGTACTAAAGTTATGAAGTTCAGAACCCTGCTAATTTACCTATATTGCATTGCTTTCCAGTTATTTAAGAGCTGGCCTGTTGACTAAAATTATTAGACAATTCTCAAATTGTTTTCTTGGTATCACAGATCTGTAAACAATTTTTTTTAATAAACCATAAAAAATAATCATGTTATAAGCCAATAAACAGATGATACAAACTTAGTTTCAATATTGTTTTTCTTTTTAATACAAAAGTTAGTGATACAAAGTTATAAACAAAATACTTTTTGATCCAAATTGATCAAAATCAAGGTGGTTTTTTTATTTTTTTTTAAATGTGGCAGAGCCAAGCCAAAGGAGGCATAAATCGCAAAGCTAGTTTTTAAAAATTGATGGATATTAAAAGTTGTATTTCATACTTTATTAATGATGTTCACTTACATGATCAAAAAATTTTCAAAAAACATTTAAAATGACATACTGATAGGCCTTAGATTGTTCATAAAATTAAATTTTCGACTTTGGTTTGTCTCTATCACATATTCAACAATATAGTTTGTTAAACTATAGGGAATAAACATGGTTGAGTGTTTGGCAATGTATTAAGAGGTCCTTGCTAAAAAAAATTGAATGATACAACTTTCAAAAAAATGCTATGCTTGGAAAACAAATATCTTGTAGGCCTTATGTTAAACCACCTATTATCTTATATCTTATATGTGAGGTCTCACCATAAACTGAGTCGCATCGTAGGAGAGACCAAATTGCGATAAAGACCAAAATCAAATTTTTGAGCACTATGTTCAGTTTTCCTGCAGAATAGAGCCCCTCATGCAGATTTTCTGAGATATCATTTAATTGTTTATTTTCAGATGGGAGATTTTCGCAAAACCATATTTCCATACATGAACAATTCAAATGCTCATATCTTAGAGGATGTACTTATGTACATTATCTAATGAATGTCATTTATAGCATAGATTACGGCTTATTTTGTGTAATGTAATGTAATTAGATTTATATAGCACCTTACACCATAGTCTCAAGGAGCTGTGGACCAGACGTTAACACATTCCTATGACTTTCTACGCTCCTAAGGGTCACATCATGTCCTGGCAGCTGCTACTCAGTGCCGATACTTCTGTCCACGACAGGGATTGTGTATGGACCAGTACACTGGGGTAACCCCCTACTCGTCTCGAAAGATGTAC
>JAOTQE010028788.1:0-21922 GCA_025631205.1 Nesometra sesokonis
ATAATTTCTCACTGTAAAAATCTTATTAAACAATTTTTAAATACACTAATTTCTATTCTCCAGTTCTTAACTTTGATATGGTCGACTTAATTTAAAAATTAATGTTGATGATTTTTTGGTCATTATTAGGTGGCAATATATCTTTAATTAATAAACAAAAAATCTCTGAGTTTAAGGTGTTGTATTTTGATATTCATTCCACCAAATTGAAATTAATCATAGGATCTTTTGAATAAACAGGTTGAAACGTTAAAATAGGAAAAGTTTGGTGCAGTCAATAATTTAAAACTTTTTTTATCTTCCTTTGTAATTGGTATTTTACTCATGTGATTAAAACCCTTATGTAACATTCCTTATTGCATTATTGCTATAACGATATTGAATAAAAGTACATATATCAAGTTAGATGCATTACATTGAGCAGTCTATAATTTCAACTATAACCCAATCTTAAAGCAGTCCATATTACTTTTATATATCGAACAAAGTTGACTGACCATTCAAACAAAGTTGATGATCCATGGAGTTATAATAGTTTATGATCCTACCTAATAGTTTATGATCCTATCTAAGCTTGGGCCAGAGGCTAGCCTTCGTTTGCTCTAGCCTATGCGGTGGATTTGTGGTGGCCGCAGGCCCTAGGCTAGTGCTCAATTTTCGCCGATGTGTAAGTGCACGCGCAATGCATCCATCGCATGTAAAACACAAGATATTTGAAGTAAAAAGAGAAAAATACCTAGCGGGCAATAAGGGCTACCTACTATAAGGGCGATTATGAAAACATAGGTCAAAATAATAACAATAATAATATTTAGACAATTATATTAATTTGAATTCAAATCGAATCATCAAGGCACAGTGGACTAGATGTTGCACAGCAATAACTTGCTACTCCCCTAAGGGTCACGTCATGTCCTTTGCAGCTACTATAATAGCACACATCCTTCTGTCCACGGCAGGGCTTGTGCATAGACCAGTACACTGGGGTAACCCCCTACTTGTCTCGAAAGATGTACTGGGTTCTTTATAGTGCACAAGAGCCATTTTGTACACTGGGCCTACAGTTTATAGTCCTTATCCGAGAAGACTTGTTCTACCACCAGAACCATGGTGCGAGCGGGCCTCAAACCCATGCTGCTATTTATACATGGTTCACGGTTTCCCTGCTTTAACTGATCGGCCATACAACTACAACAATATGGTCTAATTGCGAAAAATTTTTTCAAAACCTGAAGAAAACTAAATTCCATGAGAAAATTTGATAATTCCGGGCGCCCGGGAGATGATTCAAAATTCCTGGAGATTCCAGGACAATACTGGAGACTTGGGAGCTCTGCACCCATGGGTATAGTTGGGTACCTTCTGGAGGTTTGTGTGCCATTGTGAATTATTAACAACATCATGTAAGCTAATTGTAAATTTTGTCATACTGTATACTAGTAAACTTAAAGCTGAGTATATAATACAGATTGGTATATATATGTATATATATATATATTAATACAGCAAAATCATCTCTACCTGTTTCATTATATCACTATATTTCCAAAAAAAAGATTAGACAATACTCATTTTAAAAAATTGTAAATACATAATCTACTACAGAGTTGTGATCTAATCAAAACAGTTAATATGGTGAAAAGTCTAGTTGAATAGCCACATATCATGCTAATATCACCCATAGGAGAATGTATAGAAACAGATTGTAATACTGCCCATAGGCAAATATATATATATGTATGCATTACCTCTACGGACAGATTATTTGAGTTTAAGAAGAAGACAATTACAATAAATTAAAACTGAATTATCATGAATCAAAGTTTAAATGGTTTTGATAATCTCATTATAGATAAGAGTATACAAATAATGTAGTTTTGAATATGATGGTGCATACTTAATTAGGTGAAAGATGGAATGTGAAAGATGGTGAAGATGAAAGCTATTAAAAACTTGCCGTGGCCTTCCTCATGGTGCCTGGTCTACAACAAACCCTTGCAATATTCAGTTTTTTTTCTGCGAGAGCGTTTGGGGATCTCGGACACGCCCACGCATGTACATCCCGGTACCTTACGCAAAACCTTGGGAGTTGAGCATTTGCTCTTGTTGCAGATATGAGGTCAGCCAAAGTGATCGAATAATGGTGAGCACGGTCGGATGTAGATGCAACTCCATTGTGTGCTGCGTGAGCCATGATAACGCATGCTCCGCAATGTGTTGCCAAGAGAATAATCTTGTTGGCTATTGCACCAATGGAGGAGAACCCACAATGCAGTGTCGGATAGTTTAGACACTTCAAGTTCAATGCGATGAGCCACCCGTCTAACGACTTTGGTGTAAAAAAAAGAGAATTTAAGACCAGGTACAGCATGCATCCGATAAAGGGAAACGATTGTGCCTTTGCACAATATGTCATTTACGCCCTCTAGCAGAGCCGATTGACGCTCTGGACTGGACGACACTGGAGCGTGAACCTTTTACTTGAAGAGAGCTTTAAGAACTCGATTGTGTACCCAGAGCGCGTGGATCGACAGAACCTCATGTACATGCGTCCCCACCAGCCCGATTGTCATGTGAAAATCGGACCCTCGCCCCCAACTCCAATCACTGTTCTAAAAGGCATGCCACCCGCACTTATGCCGCGAAACCCCTACCAGAGTCACTGATCGAGACTCTGGATTTATAGGGCCAGAATCGTGGTGCACCAGTTGCCTGGGCCCCAGAGGGTTGTTATTATTGTGGAATTGGGTGAGGAATGAATTGCGTCATAATGAGTGAAGAGCAGATCTGAACATGACTCGCCGGCTGCTAGGTAGAAGCATGAAAACGTGCACGCATTTAGGCTTCCAGCTTTCTCCCTCGTGTTCACAAGCCTTCCTAGAGAGAATCAAAAAGAAAAGATCTTCAGAAGGAATCTACCATGACCACAGTATTCTCAGGAGCAATGCTATTGTAAAAGCTTGCAAAATAAAAGTTGACTCTCCTAGCCAAAAGAGCAATCATTGGCAACGAGGCTCCTAACATTTGATGAAAAAAACTAAATTTGTTTTCAGGGGTGTGAGAGCTAGTTAAAAAAGGTCTGAAAAAGTCTGAAGTGAATAATATGCGTGATAAGCATGTCCGCGAAGCGCACATCACAAGCGCGCAAAATTCCTTAGGCTGGGGTCCAGGGCCTGCCTAGGGCCCTGGAAGCTCTGGGATTCTAGATGCTCTCTGGTGACTCTCTTTTGGAGACTATTTCCATCAATTTCAATTACTGTTATTGAAAATAAACACTTTACTTTTTCCATGTATGTAGGTATCCCAATGAAAAAATGACTGATGATAAGTATTTTGATTCCAGTCAGTATTAGTTAGAAAGAGCTTAGTGTAATTAGGAATTTGTTTTTTAAATGAATGGGAAAACATGAAAAAAATCAATAAAATGTGTAACAAATCTAGTGTGTTGTTTGACTTCATTTATCATTATTATTTGATAAATGTGTTTTTAATACATTAGTAATATTATTTCAACATTTTCAATCATTTAAATTTTAAGCACATGCTAATTAGAGGCAAAAATTGGTAGGCACCACTGACGTCACATATAGACAAACATTTATAGATGGTTTTGACGTTTTAAAACACACTTTAAATCAGCACTAACAACTGATAATTGAATAGTGTATGTTATGTTATTCTGAATGAATTATAACATTCACTGAAACAAATTAAATAGAAATTAAGGGACTAAGAATTGTCTGAAAATTAAACCTTGGGAGTCTCACAACATGATGTCAAGGCCCATTCGGTAGGCTGCTAGCAAACCCACGTGTCTCACACTTCCTAGCTAGCCCACCACGCGGTGAATGAGAATGACTGACTTCGTAAAACAGCTTGTTTTCTTAGGAGGAATTCGTTTTACCAAAAATGTAGCCTAGAATATTTTAATTAGATACTTGCTTGATATATTTTCGGGACATTCAATCATTCGTAATGTTGATATTTTATGACGATTTTCCGAAAGAAAATTGGATCCCTCGAAACAGTTTTTGGTCAATCGTATCTTGACCTCAGGTTTTTGCATGATCACAGACCATTTACAAGCGGGATGTAAATTTATTTTAATTACGCGAAAATGTGTAAAACATTGGAAACGTCAATTCTCTTTTAGCGCATTTAGAAAATTGTCTTACGAAAAAAAATTGGAAAATATCAGTTTTAAAAATGTTGATCGCAAACTTGACATGGAATTTCGGGAATAATAAAAGTTGGTTTATCGAATAAATACACAATTGAGCTTTACTTTAATACCAACTTAGCCAAATTTTGAATATGGCCAATGCTCTAAAATATGATTTTTAAGTAAAGCTCATTAAAAGCCTTGTAACATACAAAAAAATTATTCCGCTAGTTTTGATGTCTAGTTTGTTTGGAAAATGGGGGTTTCTCAAAGTGTTTCTTGTGCGCGGTAATAGGATCACCGGCTTTTACAGTGCTTTTTTAAAATCGCATAAATCAATCATGTTGAAAATTGCATATAAGTAAAGAATGAAACAATTCCTTTCAAAATATATAACTTTTAGTGAGAAAAATTCACATTGAGTGTTTTATTTTTAGAATCAAAGTCATACAATTTCATCAAATTTCACATTTTGTTGAAAACTGCATCCACTCAAACTGGCTTCATTGTGACACTAGACCTATTTGATACCTGAGGCAATAAAATTCCATCGAGTCAATCTAAAAAATTCCACCACACAGGAGAGAAACAACCAACATTGCCGCGCAGCCTCAGGTTGTCGGTCTTTCATGAATGAATGCCGGAGTACCCGAAGCGCTAGAATGCAGACCACCGATGGACATGGCTGCATCAGCGGCCATAGCCCTAGGGACGCTCTCGCAAAGCAGGAGCTTGAGCAAGTGCAAGCTTATCGCAAAAGCCAGGTGGCCCAAATACCAAAAATTTAGCTGACGTGCTACCTATGTAAGTAATCATAAGCAGGATTTCACAAAATCACATGAGTACATACAAATAATTTTTATCATGAGCAAATCTTGGCACCAAATCATTATCAGACAGGCAAAAGGTACGATTACAATAAATTTCTCATGTTTTCAGTTGTTCTGTTTTCAGTTGTTTGGACAAGCTCCACTTGTGTTCCCAAAAAGTCTTGGTGATTCTATGCACATAAATAAGCCTTTTCACAGTTTCAACTGTGCATATGCATATTAAGGTCAAGTCATAAAATAATGCGCAGCAATTATATTCCTTTTAATAAGAGCCGCGCAATGTTTTATTACTTACCTTGGTAACATACATGTGCATTTGAAACTGTGAAACGGCTTATTCTTTTCAGTCAGTTACGTGGTACACTACTTACTTGGATACGATGAGTGGTGGTTTGTCAGCATGTGCGAATGTTTAAGCTACTAAAAAAGGGCAAATCTTAGCTTTTCTGAAACACAAATTTCCGACTTTCTGATCTTGATCCGGAAAAAAAAATGCGGAAAATGTAGATAGGTGTTCGAGGAAAAAAATCAGAATTCCACGTAAAATCAGAAATTTTAGAGCCTTGTTTAATTCGGTGGGATGGTCAGTGGATTTTAGTAGCAAGTAGGAATTACCTGTCATTGAAGCAACATTAATTGTTTCCACTCCACACCTGCCATTAACAAAAAGTCAATTCTTCCTCGTAACAGACGAATTCGTAAATAAGATTCACCATTCATTCTTTGGCGGTGGGGGGAATGACAGGAGACGCAAAGACAATCCATAAACTGCTCCGCCGGAACTGGGAGGCAGCCGGAAGGTACGGAGGCACATGCCCTAGTACCTTAGCCCTTAGCGATGGCTTACTAGCGATCGACTAATTCCGGACAGACAGAGAGGACCGCACACTCACGGAAGTTTAAGCTGACCAAACATATATTTAACCATTAATAATAATTATTATTATTTTATGCTTATTATTATATTATGTCACACAGTTTCAAAATAATTTTAACCAAAATAAATTGATTTATGATATTTTCAAAATTGATGTGTCACAGCATCAATAAACATTTTCATGAGCCAATAAAAATACCATCAAAGGCGCAAACAATAAACGTGTCTTGGTCCATTTGCTACAGCTACAGTAGCTTTATTACACACCAGGATTTTATAATTCAATGAAAAAGGGCATTTCAATTATAAATACAAATGTTCTGAGCAAAATGCCTCAAGAAATAATAAAATCGAGGTTGAATAACGATATATTACAGCCAATGTGTAATGGGCAGTATGTATTTTGAGAAAAACACGACAACATTTCCAGCATGTGTGCTTCCGCATTCATCATTATTAATTCAAATAGACTTATACATTAGACTTGTATTTAAAATTTGTTCATGTATTTTTTGTTTAAAAGTGGGTGACAACTGTTAACAATTGCACCCTTGTCTATGTCGTTCTATCTGGCATGATCCTTAGTTGACATTTGATCCTTAGGAAGAACATGTATGTTATATTCAGAAGGTCCCAAGGTTTATCTCAATTAGACCATTTTGAACACTTCACCCTAATAACCTCCAACTGACTCTTGACACCAGGCTGGGATGTGGGAAATGTCAGTGGTTCTTAATGACCAAGTTTAATTGCATTAATGTAGTCTTTTAACTTATCCTAATGAGCACTTCATAAATTTTGACCCAAAGTCCAGGACAATTCTAAGACCTTAGATGCAATGTTAGGTATTTTATGTTTAGAGAATCAATCCTGATCAATATTAGAAATTGTACCATTTTAAAGATTTGACACCATTGACCTCCAAGTGGCTCTGACTCCAGGCTTGCATGTGGAAGCTGTCAGTGGTTCTTAATGACCAAGTTTAATTACATTAATGTAGTAGTTTAACTGCTTTTAGGTATTATCATCTTAATGACCACTAACCTTTGACCCCAAATTGGGATCAGCATCAAACCTCATGATAACTTAATGATTGGTTCTAATATTGTCTGAAAGTTTGAAGGTAATCGTTGAATTAGATAAGGAATGCAAACTCACACACACACACACAGATGGAACTCATTTAAAAAAATATATTTTGTAGTAGTACATCCAATAGCAGGTTTTCTTGGAATGTAAAAGAACACCATGCTTTTAACCATGATGCTTAATGTTAAACCCAGAACCTTGGGATTGCAAAACAAGCATTAATCCCCTAGAAACAGTGCAACAGAATTGTCTTCTGCACATATTTTATACGTAATGAAAATTTTATTTGTACTCAGCATTATTGTCATTATTTTGAACTCATCTTCTAGGTAAGGCACTCAATTACTGTTAGTAGAGATGTACTTGGAATTGCCTGTGCAGCCATTAAAGATGATACATCACTTTAATTAATCTGATTAGTTTGATACTTGTGTCAGTTAATCATTCAACACAATATGGTTGCGAGGTAGACAAATACGGAACAGTTTCAATGCAGTTGAGTACAGGCAGACAAATAGTGAAGTAACTAGTAACAGATCGTGGGATACTATAATATATGTGGTCATAAGTATTATTGCATTGTGACCCCAGATCTTGAAGGCACAAATTTCAACTCAGCTTGCTGAAGCAAATGAGAGACCGGAGAATGAAGTTAAATTTGGCATTCTAACTTCATGACCATTTAATAAAGTGGTGAACTATCAACTTATAAAGCACATGTAAGGTGAGGTCAAAAATTTCCCACCTAATAACTATAATTGATAAACTGACTTTAAATGTACATAAAGCTACAGTACATGATATTGCTCAGAGCTGGTGGTAGAAAAAAATTTGTGTTGGCTATCAATATTTAGTTATTACAAATTTGACACATGGATAGTTCATTGACCAAGAAATGTCTAAAGATAAACATGGGCAAAGCCCAAGACTAAAGTGGTTGCCTCTAAACCTTTATTCAATACAATAAAACAATATATACACATAAAATCTATACACATACAGTAATAAATTATTAGTAATAGAAAAATTTAATAAAATATGTCTAAAGTTCATTTAATAATTCATTAAAAAAAATTATAAATAGTTCAGTTTTAAAACATAAAATTTGATTGAGAACGGATATCAGAAGGAAGGAAATTCCAGAGTTTTGCTGCCTCGACATACAGTAAGTTTTGAAACAACTTGGTATGAACCAAAACCCATAAAGCGCTGTCAGCATGGCAACCTACCTGGAGTGGAATATCTATTACGGCTGGAAAGTCCAGCGATAAAATCGAACAACATACCAAACCCTAGAAACTCTCCTCTTGACTGCCAGTGGACATGTTAAACAGCTCAAGCCAATCCCGATAGGAAGAACGATCCTCAAATCTTCCACCTCCACACACAAAGGCAAGCCTTGTTGCAGTTTTTGGGATGTTCTTGAGCTGCTTAACATAGGTAACCTCTGATGGACTCCAAACAGAACAGTAATCTAAAATAGGTAAAACCTTGGCTTTATACAAATGCAGAAATAAAGAGAGACTTTTTTTTCCAATGGAAATGCGTGAGATGAAGCCAAGATTTAACTAGGGGCTCTTGAACAGACATTACATATATGATACCTAAATGTTAGATTTGAGGAAATTGTTATACCTAGTAACTTAGCCTCATGATCCACCTGTTATTATGAGCCATAATTCAAATAATTGGTATAGGAATGTCTGCCTGATAGGCTCTAGAAAGGTGCAATATTTTACAATTTGTTATGTTCAAGAGTAGCCAATCCCGATAGGAAGAACGATCCTCAAATCTTCCACCTCCACACACAAAGGCAAGTCTTGTTGCAGTTTTTGGGATGTTCTTGAGCTGCTTAACATAGGTAACCTCTGATGGACTCCAAACAGAACAGTAATCTAAAATAGGTAAAACCTTGGCTTTATACAAATGCAGAAATAAAGAGAGACTTTTTTTTCCAATGGAAATGCGTGAGATGAAGCCAAGATTTAACTAGGGGCTCTTGAACAGACATTACATATATGATACCTAAATGTTAGATTTGAGGAAATTGTTATACCTAGTAACTTAGCCTCATGATCCACCTGTTATTATGAGCCATAATTCAAATAATTGGTATAGGAATGTCTGCCTGATAGGCTCTAGAAAGGTGCAATATTTTACAATTTGTTATGTTCAAGGGTAGTCTGGATTTAAGAGATACAGGACAGTAACTACTAACATTATCTACAGATTTATCAACCACCCCCACCCTTATACTGGGACAATATTTGCAGTACACCAAGTCAACCACTACATTATAACACTTTTCACAATCACTGAATAGAGTCTCAAGTTCCTATTGTATTTAAATTGGAATGAATTAAACCTTGTAAGTTGATCAATTTATATGCATAAGACAATACCAGCATTACTCAGGCAAGTGGACAGAGCAGCTTAGCTGCATTCTGTAAATCAATGCAATTGTCACGTTTAAACACATAGGATGTTGTTGAGGGTGCTGGAAGTGATACTTCTTAAAAACACCTCTGGAGTCCAATGTGTTCAGATTATATTGAATGTTGCCACCTATAGTTTGGTTGGAGAAATGCAAATTCTACTACATTTTCAATGGTACATTTCCAAGAGAAGATACCACTAATAATTGCACCAAATATAAAGCAGCCTCTAGTTTGGTCTGGCATATGCGAAGAACACATAGTGGCAGTGAACATGTTGATCAGTAAAACACAAACTGAATTTTAAAACCAATAACATGTTTTTTAGCCATTCCATGCTTGTTAGCATTTTGGGGACTGGGAAAACTAATGAATCTGATTGTTCATAGTAGGAAATCCTAAAATTCTAACAGATTTGTTGTACCAAAATGAGAACCATTTGATTGGTTGATTAAATATAAAAATTTACCTTCAGCAACTATTTAAATATGCTAATGATCATGTGTGATACTGTGAAATCAGTTTCACTCAGTGGTCTATTATAGAGTTTCAGTATCTTTTATTTTCTCTTACCTGGTGTGGAGGTGCTCTCTATATGTTGTTTTTAACCCTTTCGCTGTGTTGGCCCGGTAATGTTGTTGCACAGGCCCAAAATAAATCATTCTTTAAAAATATTCACCAGTACTACACATGCCCTCTTCAGTTTCCTTATCAACTTTGAGATATTTACAACATTAAAAGAAAAAAATTAAAAAAAATCTTATGTTTTTACAATTTTACCAAATAATGTTAAATTGTGTTTATTTTGTTATAAAATAATGAAAATTGTTTTGGAATTTTGTGTCAAATTAAACCATACAAAGTAGACTTACTTTTGTTACGTTTCGGCTACACCTCGGTAACCTTGTTCACGCAAGTGACGTGTGGATCTGGCGTCGTCACAGTTCATGTCTCGGTGTTGTCTAGCACCACCAATTTTTCCAGATTTTCACTGGTGTCCCCTTCTGGGTGTATCTTGGGTCCAGCTACTTAGTTCATGGCCTCTTTGGTCTCGGTTTATGTTATTATCTGTGATTCTTATCCAAATGGACTCCATAATTTTCCTTGCTACTATAGATAATGGTTTTCCCTCTCTAAAATGCTGACATTTTCAAAGTTTGGAATGTTATTCTCCTTTATAATGTGATCAGTAATAGCCGATTTATGTATAATGTCTGATTGGGATTGATGAGTACTTCTTGTTCATACTCCTGAGTTATTTTTTTCCACATCTGTTTTATGTTCATTTGTTCTGGTGTTTAGTGTTCTACCTGTTTCTCCTTCGTAAACTTTATCACAGTTATGACAACTGACTTTGTACACTACACCACATTGCTGGTCTTTTGGGATTTTGTCCTTAGGATGTACAAGACTTTCCCTGAGTTTGTTCTTTGGAATGACATATGAATTGATGTTGTGTTGTTAGAATACTCGTCTAAGTCTCTCCGTCAAGACTGTCACATATGGTATGCCTACACTGACCATTGATTTCTCTTTCTTCTCAGTTCTTTGATCTTGAACTTTTGTTGCCTTTTTTTTTCTCTCTTGTGTTTTACTTTTTTGAAACTCCAGTCAGGATATCCACATCTGGATAAGGTTTTCTTTATATCATCCATTTCTTGTTCTTTATCTTCATCAGTAGAGACTTTAGACTCGCATCTATCAAATAAGGTGTTTATGTTCTAGCGGGTGATTTGAGTTAAAGTGTAAGTATTGGTCTGTGTGGGTAGCCTATATATGGTTGTTTTTAAGGTTCCATTGTCCTGTATGGGAATAAGGGTATTAAGGAACGGTATGGTGTTGTTTTTTATACTTTCTATTGCAAATTTTATTTGACCTGTTTGGTCAATAGTATTCAGGTGATGCAATAATGTGTTTTCAATGGGAACACCAGCGAAAACCAACATGAAAAAAAATTCAAAATAATCTTTTTTAGTATTTTTTTGGCATTTAGTTGTAAGTCACCTATTTTCCTTGAAAACAGTACATGTCCCACATGGAGGTGGGAATAACACTGTGCAGTGAATGGGTTAACATACTGATAACAGTGATCTGACACTATAAACTTACATTTCTGTGTAAATGTACATTCAAACTGAATCAATTGTGTTCTACTAACGCTTTAAAAAAATGATTACTCTTACAAAATTAATCCTACATGAACATAGAAAGTATGAACACGTAAGTCAAAAGGAAGCTTATTAAACCGATGATATCGATAGCATATTGCCTGGTCTTGAGTAAACACTTGACATTCAAAGAAAATAAGACTCATGATGATCTTGGACTAAGTACTTTCTGAAGATAATTATGAGTTATTGACATTTTCAATTAAACTAATTTTCTCTAACAAATACTGAAATGAATACTGATGATGTCTTAAGATTATTGACCAGCTTTGTGTTTCTGTAATGTGAATATTGTTTGGCACGCTCATAGTTGCTAAGCAGCAGATAGTAGTAAACAGGCATCATTAGTGAGGTTTCGCAAACTTACGAAATATGAAAAGGAAAATGTCACACTCCAATTTTTGAAAGTTCCTAAATATGTTCAAAAATATATCAAATTTTTTACCTATAAATTGTTGATGATCGTCGTAAAATACTGACCAACTGCGACAGACATTTAACGTGTTCTATTCAAATGTTACAAGATTATATGACGTATAAGACGAGTAAGATAAAATATACCGTAGTTATAAATATTCAGCTGTAGAAATATGACATGTTATAAGAACAAAAAAAAATGGATCTAATGTCTAATGAAGATTACAATAAAAGTGGGTGAAACTCCCACTAAAAGAGAAAAAAAACTGTATAATAACCTGCAAAACGAATACAGTTTGATTTGATTTTTTGTATGTTTGTTTATTTCACAGCAAAAATTATATAAAACATATTTTGAATCTATGAAAATTGTGAAGGCCACGATTAAACACTGCAGTTTTGCCCACTTCGCTATTTGTGAATGGCCGTGGTTTACGTAGGGGCGCGCTCTAACGGTCCATATGTGTGTATGTCAATACAATAAGTAACTGAATCACCCTCCTGCTTTCTTAATAAGAGCAAATCAATGTACTAACTTATAACATAAAACATGGGGCACTGTATGTTATCGCCTTTCGCGTCTTACTAGCGACGGTTCGACTGGTTTTATCAACACATCTAATTAACATTGCCAATGAAATCATATCACAGATTAGTGATGATAAAAATAGAAAAGGCCTACGTAAAATGTGGTTTATGTATTTTTTTATTTTCTACTAAGCCCTAATCTAAATTAAAAATAGCACCAATATTTAAACCAATCCTGAATTACTCTCTGTTCTATTTCTAAATGTGTTTTTAACAAACTACTGTTCATTTGTCATTCTTTTCTTTTGGCTTAAAAAGAGAGCAAAGATTATTTGAAGTTAACAGTTTCAAAAACTCAACAACTGGTAAAATATTTGAATACAGGGTACCAGTATATGTTCTGGGCATTCATTTAAAAATACATGAAATAAAATCGAATAAGGCCTATGCATATTATATTGCAACATATGGTACTACCTTTTTTTAAACATATTAAAAACATCAAAATATCTGGTTAAATCATTCATTTACATGTCCATACAATTTCATCATAAATAATTTGGTACAAAAAATATAACTATAATTATAGCAATTAATTTATCGGTTGGTTCATTTACATATCGATAGTCCATGAATGTCGATAGAACGTCGATTATTTAAAGTTCACAGGCCTGATCATCATTTTAAATGTTTTCAAACAGTATTTATATCCATATGTTCCCCAGCTTCCCCATGTAATAATAGCACCGTTCCTTCCAGATCCGTTTCCTTGACCAATCCATAATCCATTAGGATTAGCGTGGTTGCATTCCTTGAACCAAAACCCGCTCTTTCTCACTACTGCGCATTTTCCAAAGTACCAATCGTTATCTCGATCCTGTGAAACAAACAACATTATAAAAAAAAACTTATACAAAAATTGTGATAAAATTATTCAAATTAAAGGTAGAATTATCATTTCTGGATAAGGTGAATACAGTTTTTAAAGAAGGAATGATGGATATAACACCATGTAGCATCACTCAACGAATATATTCCCATAAATTGTGTAATAAAATGTCTCATATTAGATTCGAACCTGCGGCCTCTTGCTGTCCTTCGAGCGTAATAACCATTAGGCAACATATTTTTCATGGTTGAACTGATTCAAATAACCATCAGATACATCATAGCACTCAATGTGTAAATACCAGATAATTGTAGCGATACGGATGGAATTAAAGAATACACATAACAAGTCAAGGTGGCGTTAACACTGTTTATGGTAGATCAAGGACGTTGGGTAGATAAAGCATCAAAGAAAGGTATCACACAGTTTTAAAAATGACATGTTATACCATAGCTGTAAACGGATATAGTTGAAATAAAAACGCCTCAGACTGGATTTCCAACCTGCGACCATGGTGAGCGTAATTAAACAGACGTTTCATGGTTAAAATGGATTCAAACAGCCGTCAGATACAAAATACCGCATATACAATATGTATCCATACAGTATAATACTACCGTATTGTATCTATTTTTATTACAAATATCAGTGGAAAATTTAGAGGGGGAGCAGGCTCGCCTCTCTTCTAATACCGTCGAAGTAAGCCTACATGTGCTCCTTGTATTACGAGCTTTGTTTCTCAAAAATATACCATAGACAAGATTCCGACAATTAAATATGATAGAAAATAGTCGACAAACACGGAAAATAAGGCAAATAACATTTTCTCGTCAAATTGGAGACCTTTAACATGTCCACCCCAACAAACCTCTCTTTCACATAATCCTGGATTGGCCTCCCCTGAATATGGTTAAACCCGATAAGAATAATCTTTATTTTAACCTACTGCCATGAAATGTATTTCTGTATGTATAAGTGTACATTGTACAGTATACAATTATCTGTATTTTTTGTATTGGAAGTAACACCTTGAAACATGTACTATTACTCGTTTCCGCCAAAATATTGCCCAATCCGATTAAAGTGACAACTTGCTCCTTGGAACAAACATAGTAAGGATTACACAAAATCTATGTCATGTTAACAAAATATATCTTAGGGACATGGTTCTTACAATTTTAAGTGTTTGTTCATTTTTGCTTAATGAGCCATTATTAAAATGTATGTAAATTGAACAATACACTATGTTGACAAACTAATAACTTAAATGATGGAGCATTGTTATGAAGGTTCATTGCTAACAATATCTTCATAGCAACCACTAATGTAATTACTATTTATTTATGCCTTCACCTTTGTTGAAAACATCGTGTTATTATGATACGACAAAGAATCGCCTCTGTTGCCACCAATAAATTTACCAAGAAACAGACGGTAGTTGTTGGCTTCATCTAAGATGTAGAATCGGTCATAGTGTGCAAATCCCTGCTGTCCTTCCCAGTCTTCAAATTCTGTAGGGATAAATGTAAAGCAAGAAATAAATCCTGAAGATTGCAATCTCTCGCCCTGGTTTGTCATCCATTAGGAAATAGGGTATAAAATAAATAAAACCCTCGGGTTTTGATCGGGACTGATGTGTGGATATTTGAAATATCGGAATTCTAGCCCCTTAAAATAGCACCTCATTATTTTAACGGCACTCCATTTAAACAGGAGATCATAGCAATTAAAATCCATAGAGTAAAGAGGCGAGATTCTCTTCTCTGTTCTCTACCGTGTTTGGGGTCAAGTTGAGAAAACAGAGGGAATAAACTGATCATAAGTTTTAAGGGTTATCATTCGAATGTGGGAGGATTTTTTCGTTTAAATGAGATGAGGATGGAAATTCCCCCTGTACTCTTATCGTCTTGATGTACGATTCTTTAAAAAATGAAACAGATGCTTGATATGACTGATAATTTATGAATTAAGTATTGATAAATTGTATTTTGCTATGTATGACTTAATCCTTCCGTAACCCTCTTTTAATTCTGCCTCAAGACGCCAGTTAATATCAAATATAAGCGAGCAAGATATAATTATTTAATTATGTATTTGTAACAATTATTCTTACAGTACCTATTCGAAGTTCGTATTTATCACTGCTAGTAATTGCATGAATTATATTATTTCCGATCCAAAATTCGCTATTCTTGTTTCCGAACCCTCTTGCATAATGTATCCAAGAACGGAAGAAATTCTCACTGCCATCCTAAATAAATGAAAATAAAATTAACAACCTATACAAGAATGGGGTTCTTTTAAATAGTAATCGTATTTGACTTTATAATGATGATGATGATGATGATGATGATGACGACGACGAAGACTTTCATAATGGTAGTTTAGTAGTTTTTTATTTCTATACTGATCTGAAAATTCGTTTAAACTTTGAGCTGTAGTTTAAAGTAATTAAAAATAAAATAAACTTGTGAAAAGTTGCGAAGTAAATTAACGTTTTAGTTTAGGCATAGTTTAAACGAATTCTCAAATAAGTAGAGCTATCTTGAAAGCTTACGAATCGTCTTTGTATGACCGTCCAACCACCATGGTCAGTCGACATATCACAGTAGACTTTTATGTGCGTTGATTTCTTGTTGAGTTTCACAGGTTTTTTAATGGCATACACACCAGTCTCGGTTGTATCTTTGAAGCAGGCACATCCTCCTGAACATGGATCATCAATAACTTGCTTATCAATCACTTCTGCTAATTTTTTCTCTGTTTGCTTCTCGTCTTGTTTCTCGTCTTCTATTTTTATTATTTTTTCTTTCAATTTCTTTGCTGGTCTGATGTTATCTGGTGAGAGTTCCACCGTCAAACCAAGATTATTTTTATCAAAAATCTCGTCGCTACCTTCAGTGTGTCCGTCAGTTTTAATGTCGTATTCGTGAGCAGTTAATGATCCTGGTGGTTTATTCTTTCCTTCGGTAGATTTTGACAAATCATCTACGTCGAGTGTGTGTTTCAGGTCGTCAAGAACATCTCCCCTTCTACGAATCGAACCTTGATTAACGCTTTCAGTACTATTAACTTTCTCACTTATATCATTACCACCGTCCTTTCCGTTAATATCCATAAGATTTTCAGCTCCTTGAACTCGAGTACCATTTTTAGTTACATTTCCATTACCTATGTTTACTATTACACGTTCTGATGGAGAGAGTTCATCAGTATATTGGGATACACCATCGCTACCTAAACAGACAAAATAATTGTTATCAATAAACTCGTTTTGTGTAGTATCTAAAGCCCAATCCCGACTACCAAATTTTGTTTGACAAATGGTAATGGTGTGTCTATGTAGGGTAATGGTATGTGTGGTAATGGTGTGTCTATGTAGGGTAATGGTGTGTGGTAATGGTGTGTCTATGTAGGGTCATAATGTTACCATAATTTAATTATAGTCATGTCAAATGTTTTGTCACAAAACAATCTGACAGTCTGCACTGGGCTTTACATCTTCTGAAAGCCTACAAATCTTGCACTCTTTTTGAGCCTTATGGAAACAACACTGATAAGTTTTTGTTATGTGTTTTTACCGAATTAAGACATTAAAAGTAGTTTAAATTCATACCTCCAACTCAAAAATCGGATTGGAATACGTTTCACAACACGATGGCGTGTTGAGTAATAGTACGTTATTTTTACTTATCAGTTCGCTAGAATACCACGGGTATATGGTATTTCAATTAAAAGAAGCTTTCTTGTCAGCCTTTCCATTTTTTTGGCTTAACGATTCAATAATTACCACGTTCTGCCTTTAAAGTTAAACGCCGTAGTGCTATGTATAGAATGTATCATCTTAATAAGCAACGTGCTCAATTAGAGATTCATAATAACAAAAACGGTACAGTACAAAACTATTTTGCGATTGTGATAAAGTATTATATTTGGTATATACATTAAAGGTCTATGACAGATGCTTTAAAATACACGGGTGTCATTTTGAAAAAAAAAGATAGCTACCACAGACAGACCAATCTCATGAAATATGAGAAACACTTATCAAAAAGCTTCAATTAAACGAAAATCACCAGTGTTTAAATTGTCGAGTGCTGAAAAAATAAAGGTCAATTGGCAAACATTCAAATTCGTCAAACATCATGTTGGGTATAATTTTAAAGCTATCAACATGCTGAATAATAGAGATGATGTATATACGATTGTTTACATATTCTAAGCTATGTGTAAACAACATATCAGCTAAACTGTGCCAAAAATACATCCTTACCCTTGTCTTAATTTGAAATATCGTGAAAACTCTGCAGTATATCAGTTTGTAATTTCCTTCCACTGATACAATTCATCACTTTTATGTGAAAAGTCGACTATTAATAGTCATCTTCTTTTTCAAAATGGCGAGTGAGGAAACGCAAAATATGGTAGGTTCGATGTCTTATGTTTTAGCATCTATCACAGAACACATATACCAAATTTAATACCGTTGTTAGAAAAATTAATATAATTATGCCTAGAACCTCTATAGTAGTCAGCTTTTCAAATGCGACCCCGTGAAACGTGAAATGGCACATTTTGGTGACTTCAATAATCACCCAATCATCACAAAAACACGTAAGTGCAATTGGTTTTGTCCCCACCGAAAAAAAAAAATCAGTAGCCTAAGGGGACTATGAAACTGTCTGTTTGGGTGGGTGGGTGTGTGCGTGGGTGTATGGGTGTGTGTGCTCGAAATGATTTAACTTCTTCTCTGTCATTTCTATGCCGATTTTGCTTCTGATTGCTCAGACTAGAATTGAAACTAACGAAATGTTACTTCTCTCACATTTAAAAGTGCATTTTGATTTGGCTTGTTTAATCTGATAAGAATTGGTTGGAAAAACCAAACTTCACCATAGAATTCTCAAATTCATTAACTATGCAAATTTTATCAAATGTATCTTGTACGTCTTCACTCCAAGACCAAAGTGCGTGTGTTACAACCGCTAATGTGGAAAACAACAGCTAATGTATAAATAACCGCTAATGTAGAAAACTCAACAGCTTATGTAGAAAAATCCCAGGTAATGCAAAACGATCAACAGCTAATGTAGAAAACTGAAATTGCCTCACAGCTAATGAGATACAAGCAACAGCTAATGTAGAAAACTGCAATACCATTGAATGAAACATGAGTGGAAATAAAGTATTGTTACCTGCACATTTCACAGTGGCGCATAAACGCTGTGTTAACATTGTTTAAAGGACATGGAGAAGACGGGGCATGTTGCATCACCAAAAATAATATTGTAATATTACAATGTTTTTTTGCGCCACTTGGGAATTTGCAGGTAACATTACTTTAGTTCCGCCCATTTTTCAATGAAAAGCATTGTAATTATTACAATATTATTGTTGGTGATGCAACCTGCCCCTTCTTCCACATGTCATTTAAACAATGCTAACACAGCGTTTACGCAGCACTGTGGAAGATGCAGGCAACATTACTTCAATTCCGCCCATGTTTCAATGACTAGTATTGTAATTATTACAATATTATATTTAGTGATGCAACCTGCCCCGTCTTCCCCTAGTCATTTAAACAATGTTAGCACAGTGTTTACCCGTTACTGGGAAATACGCAGGTAACTTTCTACACTAGCTGTGGCTCGTATCTCATTAGCTGTGAGGCAATTCCAGTTGTGTACATTAGTTGTTGCTTGTATCTCATTAGCTGTCAGGCAATTATTTTTTACTACATTAGCTGTTGACCTTTCTACATTAGCGTGGAGTTTTTCTACATATGCTATTGAGTTTTCTACATTAGTTGTTGTTTCTACATTAGCTGTGTTTTTTACATTAGTGGTTGTAACATGCGTGCCAAGTATCGTGAGCAATTCAAAAAAATTAAGGAAGTAATTTGATCTGCAAGATTTTCTCATATTTTGATGCAATGATATACTGTTACTATTGCAACACACTAACCTTCATACTGTACTTGAGAAATGTGTTTTGTCAGTCTTGCCAGTCTTTAGCGCAACTCCTTGACCGTATAATAAGTCTTAAGCCTACCATGTGCAAATTGTCCAAAATGTGCAAGCAAATCCACTTTCTTTTAACTGCACATTTTGGTAAACAGTTGATCCCGTCAGGTATAGGTGCAATATCGGCACATTTTGGTAACAAATTTCTGTTACCAAAATGTCCAGTTACCAAAACGTAACGTAGTTACGGCACATTTTTGGTAAACTGCACATTTTGGTAATTTGCCAAAATGTGCAATTTACCAAAATGTGCCGTAACACACGTATCATGCGTACGTAGTTAAATTGAAGATACGACCTCCAAGTTGGATCTGAAGTTTATGTTCACTAAACATGATTTAAAAATGATAATCTTTTAAAGATATATCAATTATAAAAATGGCTTATAAAAAACGCATCTTGCGCGTAGATGGCATCACGCATGATCAATCACGTGAAATATTTTGGGGCAGGCAACATGAGAAAACTGACAAAGACAACAACATCAGGAGCTTTAATCATAGACCAACTTTGATCATCTCAAATTAATATAGAAAATATTACGCAATAATAAAAAAAATAATTCAGATGAACAATGAAGTAAAATGTATATAGATATAGGCCTACAATACAATTTAAAAAGAACACTTATAGCATGTTCATTATTTCTAAATTAAAACAGGTAAATTTTCAAACCAATTTTATTAAGTGAATGCAGGAAAAAGCAGTTCTAGTGATGGGAATGAGTTGATTTGGACAAACGCTATATTGGAGCTAATAGAAAAGATGGAGGAAAAAATGTTGACTAAACATCAAGAGCTAGGAAAACAACTTTTGTTGACATTACACTAAATAAGAAGATAAATGAAGTGGAGACTAGAATGGACAACATAGAGAAAATTGCTAAAGAAGCTTATAAACAGAGCCAAACAACTAATACAATCTTAAGCAACAATGAAGAAAGAATTACACAATTTGAAAGAAAAGCGGAAAAACATGAAAATAAATTAAGTAAGCTCACAGAGAAATTAATAACAGGACAAACAAGTAGTGAACAAGCAACAAATAAGAAGATAGAAGGTTTGTTTAAAGAATATGAAGACAGAGAAAGAAGAAAAAACAATATTATTTTGTTTAACATAGATGTAAAAGATACTGTACACAGATAATAGATTATATAGATCTTTTATTAACATAAGCCTGTCAACATGCGTTAGCCAGAATACAGTAAGTGTGTAACAACATGGCTTCTATAAGCGCATGCGTATAACTATATAGAGGGCAGCATTAATCTTTTTATTAACTATCAACATCCTCCTTTTTAAGATTATACAGTTCCTGTGAATATGATATTAAATAGTGATAACAAATGGAATAGGCAAATTATTTAACTAGATGACTGGTGTGTACTAACAAACAACCAGTCTAAGTCTAGAACACCGTACTTGGGACCCTAAATTCTATACCATAGGGTAACACACCCTTTTTTTTTATTATTTAAAAAAAACAAAACAGCACGTTCAGTTCAAAATGTCCACAAATGTTCATAATGGGTAGTGTATTAGTGAGTTCAAGTTTCAAATCGTGTTGGACGACGTGAAATTCTACCACTACGTGTGGTGACAATACCAGGGGGTGCTTGTTGTGGGGTCGGTGGTAGTATTGGGATGTCGGGGTCAGGGAAGGCTTCCTCCTGAGAATTTGCATGTGGTTTAGCTATACTGCGTTCCGAAACTGGTAGTATGTGCCGTCGATTACGTCGGTAGTTATGTTCTCCAACTTTTACTATGTATGAATGAGGATAATCGCTTCGCTTAATAATTGTGCCGAGTTGATTATGGCCTGAGTTGGTTTGAATACGAACTGTGTCATTTGGATTGAGAGGGCGAAGATGTCGGGCATGTTTGTCGTACGATCGCTTTATGGTGTTTTGACGTTTTTTCAAGTTTTTTGTGACATGATTTATGACTTTCGGAATAAGGAGTGGTTCTGAAATTGGCAATGGTGTCCTGAAGCGTCGAGACATGAGCCGTTGTGCAGGCGAGCCCAAAGTCGGTCTTGTTGGAACGTTGCGGAGATTCAAGAGGTTCTTGTGAAGGTCAGATTTTTCACGTTTAGTTTTTTCGAGAAGATATTTGGAACGTTTGACCGCGCTTTCAGCGAGACCATTGGACTGTGGATAGTTAGGGCTGCTGGTGATATGGACAAAGTTCCAGTTGGTTGCAAAAGCCCGAAATTCGTAACCAGCGAATTGTTGTGCGTTGTCACTTATAACTGTTTGTGGTACACCATGTGTTGCGAATTTTCCTTTGAGCTTTAGGATTATGGTTCGTGCAGTAGTGTCTGAGAGAGAGCAGAAATCAAACCATGTGGAGTACGCGTCACCTAGAGCCAGATAGTCCAAACCATTCCAATGGAAGAGGTCAATGCCAATCGTTTCAAATGGTGCCTTTGGTATATTGTAGCTTTTGAGGGGTTCTTTCTGCAAATGTGGTTTCATACTGTTACAAATAGCACATGAAGTG
>JAOTQE010028800.1:0-10397 GCA_025631205.1 Nesometra sesokonis
TGGCTATTAAGGACATTGGACCACTCTTGAGTGGACACTTCATTGCGGAAGCATTCTAAGGTGGTGGGGTTAATTTTTCGGAATGTAGAAATGTCTTCCCTGTTTGAGCTAGTAGTAACATGTTAGTAGAGTAGAGCTCAGAAAGGATGTGAAATTAAATATCTCACAATTTGTTTAAATCCATTGGAACAGTTTCACTCAGAGCATTATGTCATAAGTGGTCAAAGGTCATATCTTGTTGAAAAAGTATGGAAATTTGAGTTCTGTGTTAGGGATAATATCAATAGTCAAATGTTTGTATTATTATCACATTAAGTAATCAATTCCTTTGACGTATGTATCATCATTCTAAGGATTATTTAATTTGGTATTTTTTAACATTACTCTTAACAATCGAGCAAATATTTATTAGGTCATAAATGGTCAAAAATCACATAATGTTGATAAAATATGGAAATCTCATGTTTTGGTTTGAGGTAGTAAATAGCCGTAAGAGAAGTTTTGTATGATTCATTTTACCTTGATTTCATCCTAAATATTACTCAATTTGCCATGTCTTAACATTAAGTGCATACAGTTGGGCCATTTATTAGGTTATCAATGGCCGAAGGTCATAATAAGAAAGTAGATAAATTTTGAGGGTTGGGATATTTATTATAAATAGCCATATGTTCAATTTTGTAAGATCAATTCTTTAATCTTGGTATCATCCTAAGGATTACTTAATTCGCCATGTTTTAACATGATCAATTAATAGAGTAGATATAGTTTTTAAAAAATGATGTGAGCAACAAAAATCTAGTGTGTTTAACCAGGGAACAGTTAAACTGTTCCCTGGTTTAACTAAATTGCTAGGGATTGTTTTTCTCGGAGAATATATTACGCCATTAAAGGTCAAAGGTCATGTTTTGTTGAAAAAGTAAAAATCTTATTTTTGGGTAAGGATATTATAATTAGTTCCTTTGATATAAGTAACATCCTAAGGATTAATTAATTTGCATTGTCCTAACATTAACTTCTAAAAATCGGCCATTCATCAGGTTATAGATGGTCAAAAGGTCAAAGGTCAAAAGGTCATCAGGTTATAGATGGTCAAAAGTCACATAATGTTGAAAAATAATGAGGGTTTTAGGGTACAGGTTTAAAACATACGAAAAATGTAAGCTTTTTAGGTAGGGGTATGTATTATAAATAGCCATGCAGTATGTCCAGTTTAGTGTGATCAGTTCCTATGATCTTCATACGGAATGCTTAATTTGCCATGTTTTAACAGAAAGTTTATAACAATCAACCCATTTATTAGGTTACAAATGGTCAAAGGTCATTTAAAGTTGGAAAAATATGAAAATGTCATGTTTTTGGGGTAGGGGTATTATAAATAGCGATTAGTACAGTTTTGAGTCATCAGTTCCTTCTTAATTTTCCATGTTTTAACATAAAGTTTAAGTCACCGGACCATTTATTAAGTCTTGTATGGTCAAAGGTCATATAATGTTGGAAAAATATGAAGATGCCATGTTTTTGTGAAGAGATAATATAAATAGCTATAAGTGCAGTTATGTGGGATCAATTCTTTCGATCATGGTATCATCCTAAAGAATACTTAATTTGCCATGTTTTAACATACAGTTAATAACAATCAACACATTTATTACATCACAAATGGTCAAAGGTCATTTAAAGTTGGAAAAATATGAAAATGCCATATTTTGGGGGTAGGGGTATTATAAATAGCGATTTGTACAGTTTTGAGTTATCAATTCCTTCGATCGTCGTATCATCAAAAAACATTTCTTAATTTTGCCATGTTTTAATTGAAGTTTATAGTCATCAGATCATTTATTAGGTCATGTATGGTCAAAGGTCATATAATGTTGAAAAGATATGAAAATATCATGCTTTTGGAATAGGGATATTATAAATAGCTATAAGTGCAGTTATGTGTGATCAATTCCTTCGATAAAGATGTCATCCTAAGATTTACTTATTTGGCATCTTTTAACATTCAATTCATAGCAATCTGACCATTCCTTATGTCATATAATATCGGAGGTTATATAACATTGAAAAAATATGGGCAATTCAATTTTTTGGGTAAGGGTATTATAAATAGTCATAAATGCATTTTGTGTGATCAGTTCCTTCAATCTTGGTATCATCCTAAGGATTTCTTAATTTGCCATGTTTTAACATTAAATTTATAACATTCGAACCATTTATTGGGTCATAAGTGGCCAAAGGTTATATAGTGATTAGAAAATGGGAAATATTATATTTTTGAGATGGGGTACTATAAATAGCCTTACATGCATATTCTTGTGATCAATTCCTTCAATCTTGATATCATCCTAAGGATTAACGGATTCGCCATGTTTTAATGTGAAATTTATAACAATCAGACCATTTATTGGGCCATAAAATGTTGTAAAGTATCTTGGTACCATCCTAAAGAATACTTAATTTGCCATGTTTTAACATAAAGGTTATAACAATCAACCCATTTATTAGGTTACAAATGGTCAAAGGTCTATTTAAAGTTGGAAAAACATGAAAATGTCATGTTTTTGGGGTAGGAGTATTACAAATAGCCATAAGTGCAGTTATGTGTGACCAATTTTCTTGATCTTATCCTAAGGATTACTTAACATGTTTTAACATAAAGTTTATACAAATTGGACCATTTCTTAGGTCAAAGATGGTCAAAGGTCACATAATTTTGAAAAACTATGAAAATGTCATGTATCTGTGGTGGGAACACTATAGATAGCAGTCACTGAATTTTTGTGTGATCAATTCCTTAGATCTTGATATCACTTTAATGAATTTGCTGTTTTAACATTACGTTCATAATAATTGAACCATTTATTAGGTCATAAATGGTCAAAGGTCATATAAGGTTAAAAAAAATATAACCATTTCTAGTTTTTTTTTTTTGGTAGTGTTTTCATACTATAAATAGTCATAAGTGCAGTTTTGTATGATCAACTCCTTTAATCCGATATTTAATATTAAATCCATAACATTTGTGCCATTCATTAGGTTATAAAGAGCCAAAAGGCATATAATGTTGACAAAATATGAAAATTTCACATTTTTGAGATAGGGTACAAGCATGGGCGACCATATTGAAATGGACACATTAATTTCTACTAAAAAAAAAACATAATGATATGTTTTTCTATCCTAAAAATACATAATCACATTGAGTTAATTGTTAGTTTTATTCAAACAATGTGAACAAGAAAGCAACAAAAAAGTCCAGTTTTGTTGAACAGGTGATTGCATGTGTACAAAAGAAGGAACAAGACAATGTAGGCCTAATCAGACTACGACTACGATCGCCGTTTTATTTTTGTTTTGGCCGTTGTATTCCTTGGTTAGTACCGTAGTACATTTTCTGTCAACTTTGAATATACTTCCATTAGAGCTAATAGAAACATTAGTATTGCAAATAGATTAATACTAAAATCAACCCCCTAATCCTACCAGTTATGAAGATACTGTATATTATCGAAATTTCATGATTTTACGGTTAATGACCTTTGACACACTGTATCTCTAAACATGAATAAGATTATGCGTTGACATTTTTACAGATGCTTCTATATGTCTATGTATTATTTATGAGGAAGTATCAAAGGAATATGTCACTGTTTAAGTATTTTATTATTTTTCACAAAATATGCAAAATACTAAATAGCTGCAAAAAAACCCCATGAAAATCGCATTTGTACCCAAAATTTAATGTCAAAAATTAAAGATATATCATCATACTATATATCATTAGATAGACAATTTAATTAGCTTTCAAATGACAACAAGTATTAATTAATTGATATCTTCAGAGATGTATTATATCTACAAAACCGTTTTTGGAAATAAAAGTGTGATTTTTAAAAATTTGTTGGCACAATTTGAGACTAAAATCCAAAATCAGGCTTGGTAAACGGCATATTCATAATCAGCACCCTTGAATTACCCTAAAACAATTGTTTACCCACTTTTAACATGAGATTCCTACAGAAGTCACTTTTTCTCAAATCCTGCACTGTCTAGACAGGGCAGGATTTCAATATTTGTGTTTTATTAATGGTGTTGTAGGCATTTTTTGTTAAAAGTGGATAAACACTTCTATTAGGGTAATTCAAGGGTGCTGATTATGAATATGCTGTTTACCAAGCCTGATTTTGGATTTTAGTCTCAAATTGTGCAAAAAATGCAAAAATCACATTTTTCCTCAAAAAACGGTTTTGTAGATATAATACATCTTTGGACATTTCATGACATCTAATGATATATGGTATGATGATACCTTAATTATTGGACATCAAATTTTGGGTATAAATGTGACTTTTTATTGTGTTTTTTGGCACAATTTATTATTTCTTATATTTTGTGAAAAATAATAAAATACTTAAGCAGTGACATATTCCTTTGATACTTACTCATAATTTATCCATATGTTAAATTATTTGCGATACCAATGTTTCTACTAGCTCTAATGGAAGTATATTCGTCAAAGTTGCAAGAAATTACAAAAAGTCTGTTTTGCTGATTTTCATCACGTATTATTACTAAATGGCATCCAAAATGGGACGTGAATTTCAAACCAGAACCCACCTAGTTTGCATAATATACCAATTAATTATCGGCATTATGAAAAAACCCTAAATTTCTGTAATATTCCTAACTATTCAATTTTCCTAACTAAAAAGTTCAAACCAAAGTTTCCATGGTAAGAGATTATTATCATCATATTTTCGAATTACAACCATGCATGTTATTGAAGTTAATTATGCAAATTATTACTGTTTCCAAAAAGCCAAAAAAAAAAACAAAAACATAATCACTGTATATTACAGTAATTTTCTTAAATATAAATGGGAACAGTTAGTTTAAATAGTTCTTTATAAATTATATACAATATGTACAAAAATATCATATGCATTGAAACAGTTTTCTTAAATGAAAATAATAACAGAAGTGTACAATATAGTTCTTTCAAAATAGTTTAAAATAGCAGACGATTGTATATCTGGGGTCAGTTTGTACCATTCAATTGCGCCACGGTATGTCAGGTTTTTTTTGTAGTTAGTTCTAAGTTTAGGAATATATACATTTTTTTTTCTTTTACAAAAATCATAATTACAGTTTGTTAATGTAAACAAAGATGATAAATATGATGGTGCTCCACAAACAATACGGGCTGCACACGGGACCAATGGTATAACAGGGGCGTATCCAGGAATTGGGGAAGGCGGGTTCTCAACCCCGATCAGATTCTCAAGGGTAAAAAAACCCATTTTATTCCCATATTATTTAATATTTAATGATTCTTTTCCTATGACATTATACTTCCTAGGCTATACCTGCCAACTTGTTTGGCCTCCAATGCGTGAGACAAGCCCCGCCACCAGTGCTGGGCTACATTTTCTCCCATTTTGGTCTGACAAGCAAATAAAAAAAAAACATCAACTGAACGTTTTTTTGGCCATTTCTGTATGAATTACCACTGTTTTGGGGCCGTTTTTTTACCGTGTTTTGCTCTATATTGTCTTACGCGTGAGAAAAACTATTGGAATTACTATTTGTGAGTGAGAATTCTGCTAATGCGTGAGAAAGATGATTTATGCGTGAGACGTCAAAAATAGGCTCCAATGCGTGAGACTTTACGCATAATGCGTGAGAGTTGGCAGGTATACTAGCCTAACTAGGCTAAGCTATTTGATTTATCCTACACAAGCACTTTCAGATCATTTGTTTCTAATGGCAGTCACATCCTAGGTTAGTCTAGGTAAGTCTGTTAACAAAAATATTGTAAAACAATGTCTGATTGTTCATCAGTGGGCTCGTCATCTGAATGTAGGAACTAGTTTCATTAGATTTACTTAGTCTAAGCTATGATAGGACTAAGTGACATGAGGTATATAAAACAAATATTGGCTGCTGTATATTCGAGGTATCGTGAGATCTGTCCCTCGGGGATGAGAAGACAAGAGCCTATTAGCTTCGTTCGGGCCTGCGGCCTTCGAGAAGGTAGTAGGTTCTCGTCTTCTCATCACATCGGGACAGTAGATCTCACTATCCCCCTCATGACCAGTCAATACTTGTATACTAGTACTAAGACTTGAAAATAACAATAAAAATATAATCCATTAGAATCTAAAATAAGCTAAAGTAGATAATTTTACATATTAATGGTAGGTAAACGTTATTATAAGATAACATCAGTTAAATCTGGTAAACATTCGAATATAAAAAGGGATAATGCTGTAATGTAAACCCGGATATCTTAACATTTAAAGCAGAGTAAATGTATAATATAAAAGGGATAAAATTGGTACACGTTATTGAAATTTAAAGAAGAATAAATAAAATGTATATAAAGGAATATAATTCTAAAAGTCGGTTAACGTTAACAGGGTACTAGTACTATTTTTTATAAATGACAATACAACATGGGCATAAAAATAAGGTTTTCAATTACAAAAGATTAACATTACATAAGTGATAAAATACGAGTTAACATTACTTGCGAAGTGCATACTTCTAATTAAGGAAGAACTGAGATATTTGGATAGGCAAACAATTGTTGATAAGTGCTGGTAAAATATGTGAAGAGTAGTGGTATTGCTGTAAGCTGTAAGTTTCCTTAAAAATACAAGCGTTGATTTGCGTTACCTTGAGTTATTTTGGTATGTTTACATCAATTTAGTTACTAGTCTATAATTAGGTATAAACAAACAGACGCATCCTTGTTGTGCACCAGTATTCACCAGTCGTATCTGACTTTTTGTCACTGACTTTAACAAGCCGTGGCATGTCCCTTAGAAAATTTAGAATCCACAATAAAATTCTACATTTTAGTCCTACGTTCATTTTCATTATCTTTATAAGTAAATGAGGTTGAATTGGGTTAAAAAGCACAAGAAAAGACGATCAATTCGTTCGTATAAAGAAGGACTTTGGTGTTCTTGGCGTTTTAAGAAATATATTTTTATAAAAATATCAAACAGAATCGTATACATAGACAAATTATCTAAATATACGAGTACGGCATCGTCAACGCCTTCCTGATATATAAGCAATTGCATTGGGCCAATTAAAACATCGTCCTAGAAGCAAATTTAAAATGACGTTAATTGCAGTTTATTTAAATCCTATTGTAACACTATGCGTTGTAGTAGTCTCTGGAAAAAGTTAAGGAATTTTAATTCCTTAACTTTTTAAAATATTAGACAGTTACAGGTAAGTTAATGCTAATGGTTTCAGAAAATTCATTGGTCTTCATAGGCTTTACAGTGCCAGTCAGGTATTTGTGGCAAAGATGATGTGCTATGGATTTTTAAACAGAATGCTAAATAGTACCAACAAACTAGATATGTTGTTGGGAAGCTTGCATGTATAAATCCAATACTTATAATACCTGGATGAAATATTTGACAATTTAGTGAGCTGGTTTTGTTTAGTACTACACTGTGAAATATTTTATTTGTAGTGCTTTTTGGTTTATTGAAACTTAGTTTGGAGCTTTTATTAATATAGGCCTATGTGCATTTTCCATATGGAATTTAATAGAATTGAATTAAATGTAGCACACTCTCACTCGTTTTGGCATAATTTTAATGGAGCAAATTCTTGGTCTTTTTGGCATGTTTTAAAATGTAGATTGTAAAAAGTATTTTTAAGATGATTTTCAATATAGAACAGTTTTTCAGTATGGGTTGATTAATGTAACAGAAAACAAAATCTCACTTTTCATCGTAGAATTTAAATATAAATAGAACTTTTTTTTTTAAATTGTTTTGTTTGTTTTAAAATGTAGCAGAAATGTCCTCACTATAGTTTTTGGCATAATTTTAAATGTAGCTAATTCTGATTTTTTTAAAGTATAGCTTTCAGTTTTTCAGTAATGATTGTTGGTCAATACATTGGTCGATTGTTTATTACAGATTTATTCTTGTTTTATTCAGGTCAAAAAATTACATAATAGTGTACGATTTGAGGTGAACACGGTACCACAAACAATTTGTACGTCTGTAAGAAAATCTTGTACGAATAAAGGACAAGTAAAATATTTTGCCACCGCGAGTAAAATATTGTTTCTGAACCACCGATAATAGGCATAATATATTTTTATTATAATTCATTTACTCAAAATTGACCAATTAGATTCTTCGAAACATGTAGAAAGTTACGAATAACGTCTACATTAATAATGATTTATACGAGGCCGTAAGACCAAGTATTTTTGGGTGACCAACTAAATGATTAGGCCTCCATAGGCTTAAAACAAGGGAAAAGGAAAAAAATAATCAATAAATAAATTTAAAAAAATTCAAACGACCTTTGAAAACAGATCAGAGAGCGAATCACGAATAACCAATGGAAAAGAAAAGCGTTCCATAACTTTGGTTCAGCAACCTTGAAGGATCTTTCCCCACATGACTTTAACTTCCAAGGTTGACAGAAGAGAAGTGTTTTGTCCGAACATGGTCCGATGTTGACTGCAGAATTTAGGAGCGAAAATTGAAGTTTAGGAAATTATTTGGGAGATGAATTATGGATTGACTTAAATACAAATAAAAGCATCCTAAAATAATACTTTGCTTAGTAGATATCCAATCTATATAAATACGGAGGATAGGGGTGATGTGCTAGAGATTTAGTGGCATGTCAAGTAGCAACATTCAAGGGTAGCTGAAGCTTACGGAACAACAATTCAATCCATGCAATACTCTGTTACAATAGTTTAATCTTGATGTCACTAAGGTGTTTTAAAATTAATTTAGCAGTGGTATCCTCGTTCAAAAAAGCATCTAGCCTGTTTGATGTAGCGAAGTTGAAATTAAAACCACCCGAAAGATGGTATTAATATGACGTGTCATGGCAAAATACAGTAAAAACTGGTCCCAATATCCCGTACTCAGTATGTCCACCACGAATAGCGTTGGTTTTAGGCAGGTTTAGCTATTACCATGTATTGCTATACACTATATACAATTATATTACAATAATACAATTAGAAAAACAAATAGGAAAATGTTTCTTTTAAATTTAAAAAAAAATGGTGACTATGATCTTAAAATTGAAAGCAGTCTTCCACAGAGCCGTATACAGAGATATATTATAGAGAACTATTGTGCAAATTACAAATGAAATATTAAGGAAATATGCTACGCGGTATTTGCTTTTTGGTAACCACATGGCTCACGTGCGTTGATCTGACCAATCATGCGCGACTCGCGTGAAACCGAGTTGACCAAACTCTCTCTATATACGGCTCTGGTCTTCCATACAAAACTATGCCCTCTATCTGTCAATAGGTTACTCAATTAAATTAGTTAACTTATTTATTTTTTAATGTATTTGCAAATTTGTTTTTTTACATATATTTGGTTCTTGAGATATTTAATACTTTGTTTTTATCAATCAGGATAGACCGGAATTATCCGATGTATTTTATTATATTTCCAAGCATTGACGTTTACCATCTCCAACCACTTTAATTCATTTTTGTTTTCAATATTGGCCCATCCTTCTCAGAGAAAATTAACGAGGCTAATACCAATTTTAAATCCTACCTCCCACGACCATTTGTCAACTCATTATTTATTAACCCTGTTTGTACGGATGAGATAATTCACATTGTTCGGAACATCAAACCCGGTAAAGCACCTGGCTTTGATGGTATTAACTCTTCTGTCATAAAGAATTTCATTCACCTTATTTCTGAACCTCTTTCATATATTTTTAACCTGTGTTTGTCTAAAGGGGTATTTCCTGATTCCTTAAAACTAGCAATAGTAACCCCAATTTATAAATCTGGTGATAAATCGGATTCTAGTAACTACCGCCCTATTTCAGTCCTTTCAATCTTTTCCAAGATTCTCGAGCGGCTCATTTTTATTTTTTTAATTTTTTTTTTATTTATTAAGCGCTATTTACATAGCGCTTTGACATAGAACAATACATCATAATGATAAATAACAAGGAAAAGATATTATCCTACTCAACAAAAGAGACATAGGAAACAAATTCACGGTACTGTCCTCCATGGATGTTACCATTTATTATATTTATTTATTTATTTATTTCTTTCTTTATTGTGATTACACTGTCAGTGACGCAGCACTGGTATCAATAGTGGATCACATTATAAAAAACAAAAGTAAAAATAAGAAAGCACATTACATAAAAAAATTACTGTAATTTAACTACAACACAACGACAAAATATAAACGTACATACAAACTTATACATGGATTACACAACAAAAGTTTGTGTAATACTATATGTAGCTATTAAAGTCATAATCATAAGGAAAAAAAAACATGTTAAAAATCAAAGGGCAATTCTGGATTAGTGTAGTATTGTATTAAACATTATTTAAATAA
>JAOTQE010028811.1:0-10397 GCA_025631205.1 Nesometra sesokonis
ATATTAAAACATACCAAATACATCAAGCACTGTGCCACTTGAGAATGTCGAAGATGGAAACCCTGAAAGTCACACAGCACTAGATCAAAGTCATCTACAAACAATAAATAATTTGTGAAAAGCTGGTAACTTGTAAAACGTTAACGGAAAATTACAAAGCCATGTTACACAGACAATTTTAAAATCTTCACGATTAGTATCAGCGGCGTCGAAAGAGTAACCAGAACGTGATGGGAAACAGTCAAGCACTGCTGAAGGCACCCTAGCCCCTGGTTTAACATACGTGTTAACCACTTAAGCCTTTTACATAATATTTTATTTGTTTGTTCGTTCGTTCGTTTATTTATTTATTCTTTCCTTAAACTGTAAGAACTTTCAGTAGTAGTGTACTGATTTCCAAAGTGGTGAAGTTACATCAAATAAGGACAATTAAAAGTAAAAACAAGATTAGACATACAGAATAAGCACAATGTGTACTGTTTCTCAGGGTCAAGAAAGGCTATGTTTGGTATTTTAATGACACTTAATAGATAGGACCAGAATATCAGTAAATATGTCAGGCATTTCAAGGTTTTCTCACTATAAGAGAGGACAGTAGATAAAAATCATATAGATTAGAATCCAGAATTCATGTGGTAAGGCGGATAAACACCAAACCTCGGGAGGACCTAGATACGGTTGGTTCTGACATTGTTTGAAAATTTGAAGTAAACCGGCCGAATAGTTTTTGAGATATGGATGCAGACAACGCACACGCACACAGACAGGCGCAGCTCATTGCAATACCCCCTCCCCACTTCAGTGGGGAGAGGGTAATAAACTAAACTAAATAACATATACAATACTATATACAATATATATTCAATATGATGAGATTATAAATTTAAAATATTTTTAAAAGAAAAAAAATAGACAAATCATGAAAGTTAGTTGTTTGTCAGACACGTTTAGTATCAGCGGCGTTGAAGGAGTTACCAGAACGTGGCAAACAGTCAAGCAGTGCCGAATGGACCCAGCACCTGATTTAGCATTTGTGTTGACTACTTAAGCCTTTTACAAAATATTACCGTAAAGGGTGAAATAATTCTCCTCCACCCCATCTCCTGTGAATAAAAGCAGGTTCACCGACTTAGAACTGGATCACACTAGCAGGCCAGCAGGTGGGCTTAGTTTTTAGAGTCTCTTTTTTTAGAGGCATGCTATATGGGAGCAAATTATAGGTAGTGAGATCTTATGCGACAACCACCTCCGACTTGAAACCCTTAAAATCATGCTTAAGTTTATCAGGTAATACCATTTTATGACATGTTATTTGTTATAGTAATTCCAAATTCAGGGTATAAATAACCGGAAAATGACAAAGTTACGCTGCACTAAAACCAACTGCTCTCCAAAAACTCATTGAACCCTGTGCCACCTACAAATGTACACATTTTAGTAGGTGATGCATTGAAAGGTTCACAAATTGTAATGCCTGTAAATTGTGAACCTATAGTCAAAGACTCTATTTATAAATATAATCGCTAAGCAATTTAGAAAACAAAAGCTACTTATCAGTTTGTTCCATAAGTAAGAAAAAGATACCTTTAATAAAAAAAAAGAATTAAAAAATGAACCGAGGGCGACAATTTATTCAAATTCAACACATTATACTTTACATAAACACAAGGTGACGGACGTGTAGCAAGAAGACAAAGAGCCTAATTAGGGGGTGTCCTGTGAACGTATTGGTATAGAAAGAAAACTGAGGGCAATTGTGGTATGCTTTGAGGCAGCGTAAGAAGGAGAAATAATATACTTCATTACTGTATGACAGGCTCATAGAATATAAAAATAATATTGCGAAAGGGCAAAAGAAAGAGATATGGAAGGAGACTTAGTATAGTCTACTGCGAAATTTAAATATTATTAGTCGAATTGGTTGAAATTGAATTGATAGAATCCTCATTGATATATTCTCAGTATTTGGGAATCGCCAAAATTGCTTTACTTTTTAATCAAAATTAAAAACAAGAAAGCCATAAAACCAAATTTAATCATCAATTCAATTAACCATAGGGAATTAAATGAATCACATCAAAACGCAAGTTATATGTAGGCCTATCTAATACCTATTCAAAATAATCTTATAATGATGACAAAAACTTGCGAAGCAATGCTTCTATAAATTGATCTATCAAATACACCTAACGCCAATAAACTGGAAGATCCTGTTTACTTCAACTGCAAATTTAAAAGACGAATTCATTTTACTTAAGATAGCCTATACTTTATATAGCCTAATACAAAATTGTATTAGGCTATATAAAGTATAGGCTATCAAAAAACAAATTGAACACACAAATTGTACAATTAAAAATTGTGAAAACATTATGGCCTGTCACATCCAAAATCAGTTCATAAAAAATATGGGATACTGCAAAGTCATGCTGCCCCACCACAACTCTCGTCGTCATCTTCAAGGACATCTCATATTCTTTAAGGTCGCCTCATCTTATATTTCGTCCGCAATCTAAAGCATGTTTTCCAAAATAAAATACTGAATAAAAGACTCGTGAAACACGTAAAACTAAGGTAAAACAAACACTTTTGCTTGTCTAATTTAAAACCACTCACCTTGTTCTAAAATAATTTGCCGTTTACATAATCTTAGATCCTCGCTTGATTTTAAACAATGTGTATATAGAATCTTTCCTGTTTACCTGTTGATGTTGAGCGACGCTACCGGCGCTGTCTTGACACAAAGCTATGCAGGCGTGGATCCTGGATTACGTGAAAGCTGGAAGGTAGTGCACTTTTCAGACCTGGATGGGTGTTCTCTTGGTTTTAAACTATTAAAAGCAATTAAAAAAAACCCGTTATTTGCATTATGTTGCGCGTTTGACGGTTCTTTTCCGTTATACTTGTTTTATACTTGTTATTTGGGAGAACTTTCAGATAAATCTACTTCAGGGCCAAGTGAGGGATTGGAAGAGAAACAGAGATAATATAGGAGAGTAAAATAAAGGAGAAATGAGAACAAATAATGAAAACAAAAGAAGAACAGAAATGATTTTAGTATAAGTTTAGACTCATTGGGGCTTACGTTTAATCTGTAATTCCCTCAGCCCAACGAAGTTGGTCAAGTTATGCTCTCGGCCGTTTATCTATCGATGTGTGTCTGTGAACATCCTACAAACAACCCACAGTTTCCATCAGAAACTTTTAAAACTTAGGTACAATGTTCCTTGCCTAAACATCTCGAAATAATAAATTTAGAAGAGCATGGGAAAGGTTAACGTCTCAAAGACAAATTGCTACTGTAGAATTGTTTTAAATTTCATTTTGTTGTGTGTTTAGCCCAGTTCGGCTCAGTGGTTGATATTCTGGCTTTCGACTCGGCATTCACTAGTTCATTTAACATAGTGGGTAGTTTTGTTTTCGTTCTTATCCCCTCATATTGACTGCAGTTTTGTCATTATTGTACGGACTAAATGTACTTTAAATATTCATCTTATTTCAATGGCAGGGCCGTATCCAAACAATATCGCCTGTTTCCTTAAAGAAGTGTTTATAAAATAAAGAGGTTTAATGCCAGATCAGAGGAGGCAACTGCCTTCTCTGCTTCAGCCTCTACAGCCCTGAATGGGGAGAATTTAAATAGAGGATAACTAGGATGTGATCGGAGATAATGCACTCTCGTTGTGTCCTTTAATTTCTTCTATTAATGTTATTTCAATTGGTTTAAAATTTAGGCAGTCGATTAGTAATGTGTTTCGGTTTTTCCATTGGTTAGTTGGTCAGTCGGTGGGTATCTTTTGCAGTTGGTTTCCATTGCGTTTAATAATGCTATTTTGTAAAGTTTTAATAAAAGTTAGGCTTGTTTGAAATTTAGCAGATAGTATCTTAGTAATACTTTTTCAAGATCATTACATTGATTTATTGGTTATCGATCTGTTGTCTGTCGCTTATTTGGGTAAAGCACGCACCTTATTGAGTGCCGGTTTTCTTATCTCGTATATTTATTAGACGTCTTGAGGAATAAATTTAAATTGGATATTTTTTGTACGTATGCCATAATACAAAAAATGAGATACGGAAACCGATCCTAAATTGTTGGTATTATTTTAAGAAAACTCGATTGCTCTGGATGCATAGCGGGCGTCGATGGCGTCCATTACTGATCTGTATAAAATATTGCATAACCTATATGATGCCACTGAAAGTTAGCCTCTTTGAAGAAGATATAAGGGAGTGAGAGCAGGGAAAATCGCAAATCAATTCATTTAAAATGTAGATGGAGGTGATATTATAAAATAATATACAGAGTACCTTGTGGGAGATGTTGTCTCGATTATAAGGTCGAGCCAAAAGGATGAATCCTTGGTCATGAGATTGTTTCCTAAGAAAAAATGTGATTGCCTGCCATCAATCGTTGCCCATTTAACCAAATAATTAAATCGACCGAAACGTCGGTCTTATTTCAATGTCAATCATTTGTTTTCATTTCTGAGATAATGTCTATATATGCTTATTTCGTGCTTTCTAATAGCAATCAAAATAACAAAAAAGGAAAAGTAATAATAAAAAACTAATTTAATATTGATTCGTGACAAAAACGATTAAAATGAAACATCAATGAATACTAAATATTTCCAAAAGAGGATACGACATTTAAGTTTAATTATTATAGTACAGTTTTTATTATGTATTAAATCAACACTATAACATCCTGATATATATTTCGGATCGGCTGCAGTATTGTAAACAGTTCTGTACAGGACTAAGATTCAAAGTTAGCAAGAGAAGACTAACGTTTTTTTGAAGAGTAACTTGCTTTAAAGTAATCGTTTGTGATCTTTAACTTTGCTAAACCCAAGCATATACACTTTGCGTAGACCTACCTAGGTAGGTGTATATTCACCATACTTTACAACATGAACCCGTTGTTCACAGTTCTCCTTATTGTCTGGATAGATTCGGCTGTCAGCTTATCTTCAATTGAATGTTATCCCGAGGAAGGCATATCATATGTTGTTGCAGGCAACTCATTTTATTTTTTATGCATTTTGAGAGGACATTACTCGAACTCATCAGACATCAATGCGACTGCCACTTGGAAAAAAGACGGAAACGTTATTAAGCAAGACCATACATCGCCATTTTTAAGCTTCAACATAGAGTGGATTGAATTCCAACTCTTGAACGTAAGTCAAATAGATGATGGAATTTACCAATTTGTTTACCAATATGGTGAAAACATAATGATGTCTCACCTAATGGAACTTTTAGTGTTGCCAAAACCATCAAACCCTACATGTACTTCATCTATGTCAATGTACGTTGTCGGTGAAAATGTGACTTTGATATGCAAGACATATTTATATCCATCATTGAAATTGTCATGGGCAGACGACTCGTTACCAGAGGATTCACATATGGAGGTCTTTAATACTAAGGAAATATCTTCAAGAAATATAGTGTTTACTGCGAGGAATTCAGGGCCTATGTCACAATATACGTGTACAATGAACATAGACGATGTAATATATACGTGTACATCTACCGTTTTTATCAAACGACGACTGGACCTTACTATAGAATCGATCGGGTTTATAATTAATGAACCAGTGACAATTTATTGCATTGAAAGTAAAATGGAGAAGGACATTCTGTCAGAGAACAATTTAGAATTTAAATGGAGTTCCTCAAACGATTTATTATTTAGTGAAGCAGTAAAACAAACAAATGGATCGAATAAATTTACAATTAAAAGCGTTTCTAGTGAAATGAATGGAGAAAGTATCACATGTACAGCTGCATCAAATGTACCGATATACACAACGTCAGTTTCTGGTGCAAAAGCATGCCAATCAGAAATACCTATAGCCTCTAGTGGGCAAACTGATATCCAACTGCCAGACAGATCTCTAACACTTAGACCTATGTTTAATAAAACATTACCATCTCCTCCATGTCAGAAAAAATGCCAAGTATCTTACCCTGTGAATAGAGTAACGGTACCGCTAATTAATGAAGAAGTGTCCGATTATCCAATGTATTATGAAATAGATGATAGCACAATAAACCAGAATATTGAGACATCTAAGTATGATAGTGCTAACAAAAACAAAATAGACGATATCACAAAACAAACTTCAATTCCCAAATATCTTTCCGCAGACTTCCCTGAATCATGTTTACTTTCCAATAAAACTGAAAAATTAGAAAGTTATGATACATTAGACGAAATTTATCTACCAATGAAATCAATCATTGAGCCATTTGAAGATGCTGATGATACTTACGTTTTACAAATGCAAAAAACCAGTGCATAACGGATACAGGAAAATTCAAAACTGACGCTGCATCATACAATACTGGTATACCAAAAGCGTCAGAAACTGAGCAAACAGAGAAGGTCGACAATCATCTACAAACTCTCAGTTAGTTGGTAAGCCAGAAAGCCGTACAATAAAAGATCAAGCTTATCTATCAATGAAACCAAACATTGAATCATTTGGAAATGCAGATGACATGTATGTTTTACCAGTTCAAAAATCACTGCATGAAGATAACGAAACAAGTACAAAGACAGAGGTCTACTGCATAAGAATATATTCATCTACCAAAAGTGTCAAACACTGAACTACAAGAGAAAATCGATGATGTTCTACAAACTCCACAATTAATTGATAAACCAGAAATTCATACAATACTAGACTAAACAAGTTTATCAATCGAGTGGAACACCAAGCAATTTACAGATACCGACGATAAGTATGTTATACCAATTCCAATATCACTGCATAAAGATAACGAAAAATTACAAACCTATGTCGCATCAGGTCAATCTACCAACGGTATAGAACCCTGAGCCACTTGGTAATGTTGAAAAATTAAAATCAGAAAGCTTTACAACCTAGATCATACTTACCTACCGACATTAAACAAATTGTGAAGAGGTAATGATTTCTATGGCAAAATCCTGCCAATTCACAAAAACATTTAATAAAGCTGTTACCGGAAATTACGAAGTCATACTGCACCAAGCAATTTTGATATCGGCCTACCAAAGACATCAAACTCTGAGCCACTTGAGAATGTTGAAGATGGAAAACCTGACAGTTATACAACCCTTGATCAAAGTTATCTACAAACAATAGAAAATTTGTGAAAAGCTGATAATCTGTAAAATGTTAACAGAAAATTACAAAGCCATGATGCACAGACAATTTTGAAATCTACTACAGATACGTTTAGTATCAGCTGCGCTAAAGGAGTTAACAGAACGCGATGACAAACAGTCAAGCACTGCCGAATGTGTTAACTACTTTTACATAATATTACCGAAAAGGGTGATTTAATACTCCTCCACCCTTTCTACTGTGAGTCGTTTATTTTTTTTTTACGTTTAACGTTTATTTTTATTTCAATATCATATCAACCTGTTTTAAATGACAAATGAGGCATAAAAATGACAAAAAAGTTATAATAGTTACCATAATATTGAGGATCTATACAAGAAGAATTTACAATCTTGTCCCGTATAAGACCCTTTACAAATAATGAAAACTAAAATGAGAATAAATAAAACCAATAACTACAACAAGAGATGCAACATCTTAATTTCATTATATAACGAAATTAGATAATTTTTAACATTTTTTTCGAAATGAGATTATCGACTTAGTTGTTTTGAAGTGATCACAGAGTCCATTCCATATACGCGGTCCAGATACAGATATAAATAATTCTGAAACTCTTAGTTTAAACAGAGGCATAACGAGTTGATAAGGTTTGATGAGGCTTCGCAAATTGTAAGTGTGAGGCTTTTCTTGTCTTTTAAATAATCTTAACATTGTTTCTGGAAGTGTATGGTTAAAAAAATTAAAATTAAAGGATAATATTTGTAATTTATGTAGGTCATAAATATTAAGGATATGAAGCTTTTTTAAAATGGGTTTAGACGGTGCACATTAATGAGAAAGGGTAATTATTCGGGCGGCACGTTTAACTAATCTATTGAGCTTGTCTAAGTTAGAAGGATAGCCCGCAGCCCATATTAAATTGCAATATATAAGATGAGGTTGAATTAGACTGTTGTATAACATAAGTAAAATTTTAGATGGGAGTATATATCTCAGTTTACTTAACCAATTACTTTAGAAATTTTATTAGATATATAATTATGGTGATCATTCCACTTAAGATGTTCTTGTATATAAACGCCGAGAAAAAGGATCTGACTTTTTCTTTCTATTATTCGACCATTTATTTTAATTTTAAGATTAGAAGTTTCAAGTTTTTTTTTTGTTTTGTATGGAAAAGAATATAATTAGTTTTTTGTACGTTTATAATTAATTTGTTAGAAATAAACCACTTTGTAATTATTTCAGTTTGGTATTAACAGTATTATATAAAATATTAAGATCTGAATTGCTATAAAAAATGGTAGTGTCATCGGCAAATGATATAAGTTTTAAAGTGTTTTCTTGATAAATCATTGAAAAAATCAAAAATAGCAGTTTACCTAACACAGATCCTTGTGTAACTCCACAAGTTAAATCTTGTATTGAAGATTTGAAGGCACCTATATTTACATACTGTTTACTATTATTTAAATAACTCTTAAACCAGTTTAATGCCACCCCCTAATCCCATAATTAAATAATTTACGAATAAGTATATTATGGTTAATTAGATCATATGCTTTGGTTAGATCAATAAAGATGGACATTAAAAATTCATGTTTTTCAAAAGCAGTAGTAACATTTTGTAGGAGGTCAATAATAGCATGTGATGTAGAGTGATTATTGCGAAAGCCATATTGGTGGGTATAGAGCATTTCATTTGCAATAAGGTAATCGTATAATCGTTGATGCATGAGTTTTCAGATTATTTTGGAGAAATGCGCCTATAATTTGATACTTGATTTGTCTCCTTTTTTGTAAACAGGATGAACTTTAGAAAGTTTTAAAAGTTTAGGGTAAGTGCCTGATGAATGAATTATTAAATGAATTATTAATTACAAAGGTGAGTTGGGCAATTATAAACGGGTATATCAACTTGATAACACGTGATGTAACATTATCATCACCTGGTGCTTTATTCGAATTCAAATTTTTAATTATCAAAATGATTTCTTCATTAGTGACGGGTTTTATATAAAATGATCGGAGTTGAGGATTAGGTAAATAGGATAAAGGGTCGGTATAAGAATCAGGTAATGAATTAGCTAAATTTGGACCAATATTAGAAAAATAATTATTAAATGATTCGCAGATGATTTTAGTTGAGGTTATAATTTCTGAACCATGTTTAATTAATAATGGGTAGGTTTTTAAATATTTGTCCGGCCTAAGAGCAGAATTTATGACACTCCAAGTTGATTTAAGATTATTTTTGACATTTTCAAACTTGGAAATAAAATACATGCGTTTAGCATTACGACAAAGTTTGACATACATATTTTTGTAATTCATATATATTATTTTGTGTTCACTATTTTGAGAGAACACAAACCTTTGTATAATTTGTGTTTTCTTTTACTACTTTTTATTAAGCCTGGTGTCATCCATGGCTTTTTTGACTTGCTATAGTTAGATTTAGGCTTATTTTGAATAAGGGTGGCTGTTATAAATTCTGTAGAACTTTTGTAGAAACAAATCAAATGAGGAAGATGGTAGACAGTCATAAATTTCAGACCAATTTTCATTATTGAGGTCCACACACAAATCATTAATGTCTTTAATAGAAAATGTTTTGTAATCAGAAACGTCATTAAGGATAAAATCATTATCTGAAGAATCTTTAATAATTTGAAAGATTGGAAGGTGATCGGACAAGTCAAAAATTATAATACCAGAATGAATTTTATTTACGATAATGTTAGTATAAAAATGATCGATGAGAGTTGCAGTGGTTGGAGTAATTCGCGTGGGTTTTGATATGGTGGGTAAAAATAATGTGAAAGTATCATATCAAGATAGTTATTAATGTGATTATTATTTTGTTGCTTTATTAGATCAATATTAAAATCACCCATCAGATGACAGAATTTATTTTCAGAATTGATCTTTTTAAAAACCTCATCAATCGCTTTAGAGAATTGATCAATATTGCCCCCAGGAGGGCGGTAAATTATTCCAACTACATTATTTTTTTTAATTGTTTTGGAATTTATAATTTCAATGAAAAGAGATTCGTATGGATGGACAATTGATACATCAGAACGAATTTTGTAACATAAATTATTTTTTACGAAAAAGGCAACACCACCGCCAGGACCCAATTCTGTATTTTTAGAAATGAAATGATAATCTTTTAAAAAAGGAATTCATGATGTATCATTGAGCCAGGTCTCTGATAAACCGATAACAGAAAATTTAACAATAAGGTTATCTAGTAAATGTTCT
>JAOTQE010028822.1:241-10397 GCA_025631205.1 Nesometra sesokonis
CCATTACCATTTCCATTTGTACGACTGTTACCATTCCATTTCCATTTCCATTTGAACTAATGTTACCATTATAATTTCCATTACCATTTCCATTTGTACGACTGTTACCATTCCATTTCCATTTCCATTTGAACTAATGTTACCATTATAATTTTAATTACCATTTTTCATTTGTACGACTGTTACCATTATAATTTCCATTACCATTACCATTTTGCACTAATGTTGCCATTATAATTTCTATTACCATTTCAATTTGCCCATTACCATTTCCATTTGCACTAATGTTACAATTACATTTTCCATTACCATTTATATTACTCTTCCCATATTCATATCACCATATTTATTACCATTGCTATTCTCCATGCCATTTCGATTTCCATTTCAAGTACAATTACCGTTAACATTTCCAATACTATTATCATTATCTTTTATATTGCAATTTCAATACCATTTCTATTATCATTATCATTTTTATTACCATTTCCATTCTATTGCCATTATCATTTCCGTTAACCATTTGATTTTCCTTTGTACTTATGCCATTAGAATTATCATTTCCAATAAGATTGTCATTTACATTACCATTATCATTATGCCATTCCATTCCAAATTCCATTCCCGCACTACTACTATTAATTTCAGTTCCATTATCATTTTACTAATCATTAACATTTATATTTTCATTACCAATAACATTAAAGTTTCATCAAAACTACAAATCCTATGCGCATTCCCATTTACCACTCCAACGTTTTACTCAAATTGTTTATCACGTCTTTATGGAATTTGAATCAAGTTCGACCTATATTTGGGTATTATACTAACTTTGCGTTTTAGTAATACAAATGTTTTTTCAAGATATTATCATCAGTTATAATAGTGAAGTGATATTTACTAATGAAATTAGGCCTAATGAACTGTTTAAGTGTTCCAACCTAGCCCTGCGGCGTGACGATTAACCGATATTTATATTCACCTAATTTGGTCGGCAGCTTTAGATCGATCAAAGTACTTGATGCTCCGCTAGACACATTTTCTATCCTTTTAAACAGGTGTAAAGACGAAATAACGCGCAATACAACTGTTGTACCTGTGAATTCGTTACGTTTTTCTTTACACTGTACGACCAAATACAAATAATTCAGGTTTCCACACGGCCATTGCAAAAGAATAATACATTCGAGAGACTAACCTAATTAAATATTTCCAGACTCGGATTTGTGGAAGGTAATCAACTAGCGGTGTGGGAAGTACACTATCTTATCAAAAGGCACACCCTACACAAGTCAATTCAAATACAAAATCAAACGGGATCAAAATTTATAAGTATGATTGGTTTGATTTCAATTTCTTTTGTTTTTTTTAAATTTAATAGAAGTATATGAATCGATTTTATAAAGAACTAAGTTTTATAATTCAAATGATAAGTTGCATTAAAAAATATTGCAATTGTGGGGATATCGAAGAAATTTTTCATTTCATTTTAGTATGCCGTTTTTATAGCGATGAAATAGATCGCTTCCTTCAGCACCACATCTAAAATATGTTTTATCGAAGGACATTACTCAAATCCAAAATCAAAAACACTATTATATCTCTATCGAATTATATTGTATACGCTCACAGAAAACGTCAATTGCACTTAAAGGCCCGGTCACACCGCCCGAACTTTGAAGGAGCGTTTCTTGATGATTTTTTTTCACCGCTCCGGGAACGCTCCAGCAAAGTTATGGTGGTGTGACCGGGCCTGATCGGGCCTTTAAGACCAAGTCACACCGCTTGAATCATCTCCCTACCGTTCAAGAACGCTCCAACAAAGTTCAAGCGGTGTGACCGGGCCTTAACCAACGTTCATGGTAACTAACGTTTTGTATTGTGGGGCCAGTGACCCGTATATACTAAATAAAACCTCTTTTGGGGACGAACGAAAATATTTATTGGTTTGTTTCCAATATACAATGACTTTATTACTTTGTTCTATTCTACAGCTTTACAATAATTAAGATTAGTGTGTGGTTTATATGTGGTCCTTCCAGTGGTTGCGCAGTATACCGGGAGATAATCCTCTACACTTTCACGAAAAGTTTACAGTTTTTAATGTCCACATATAAGTTATTACATCTTTTACACGGAAATCTACCTAATTTCTCATCCGAAATACTGTGCACTAATGACTCATATATCCACCCTTCTACCGAAGCTCAAAGAGAGTGGCTTCGACCGAACCGAGAACCGTGAATCTCCACTGATTAATTCACAGCATAAGTGACACCACCACTATCTTAGCTAAATGCCACGATACTTTGATACAGAGAATCCTTAATTTGTCAGTGAGACTGAAAAGCGCTTATGAGGCGTAAACGCACGCGTGCAGTGATTGACAAATAGGAGCGTTCATAGTTGGTGTCTACGCGGGCATTTCTGTTTCGCGCGCGTAACAGAAATAACAGTTTGCGTCGCTTCGAGCCGTTACTCGCGTTTTGTGAATATTTTGAAAAAATTAAACTTGTTATGTATATCAGAATTTTATAACTACTATTTACGATTTTCTTCAGAATGCTGATAGCGTTACATATATACATTGCCGTTAGCATATTAATTACATCAGAAGTAGCATCCTTAGATCTCAATCAACATTCTATCAGATACACTTACGAAGGATATTACCGAAAAACGGAAGGCGTGTCATATTCCAGGGTGCGGCGCTCTTCTCATGTTTTAACGGCCTCGCAAATTCAAACGATACTTGACAAACACAATGAATTACGAAGTAATGTAGATCCAGTAGCTTCTAACATGAAGGTTTTGGTGAGTCATAGTTTACTTATTATTTCTTGATTCGTTTGTTTTTTTTTTTTTTGGCATGATTAATCCAAGAAGGCTAGCCTTCAACACCAACTTAACTTAGATGGGCATTTCTTCTAAAATACACAAAAAAATTATATAATTTCTTGTATATTCAGCTGTTTATTATACCTAAAATAATAAACATGTTTAGTTACCTACACATCTTTTTTAGTTTTGTTCTCGAGTAGAAGTAAGCTAATACCGAAATCTTTTCGGATAGGCATACACGGTTTCGTTGATAATTTCCCGTTGCTAAGCTGTAGATCGCATCTGCATGGATGTCACCCAGGCTATTCTCACCATTGTAGATGCTGTTCCTGTACTCGTATCATGTACGTCGCACCATAATTGTTCCCTGGTCGCACACTATAGCTTCCCGATGGTTGCCCGATGAAATACAGATTCATCCGCTTCAGTAATAAAATGACATAAATATGACGGATCAGTATTATATTTATACATTTTAATACAAAATAATATAATGTAGAAAAATGTAATTGTTTTTTGACAATGTAGAATTTTGGAAGGAATGGGCTTTTGAATGATGACTTTGTTATATTCCTCAATTACACCTGGAACCATGTCAAGCACTTTTGCCAAGTTTAAGTTAATTCGGTTTACCAGAACTTCGGAAACATTTCCAATTAAGTGGTCCTCATTTACACCCTAACCCGAACTCAAATTTTAATATACCAACTTAAAATTTTCGTTATTAAAATTTTCGGAATTATTACTATAATATTATTATTTTAATAAGGAATTATTTCCAAAATACGGGCAGTAGTCATACAATCGACTTTTCAAAATAATATTAAATCAATAAAATCAAAATCGTTAGCACAAAATTGCGAAGGATGATTCAAGATTCAAGATTTTTATTACTACTGAAGCCAGCTAAGTATACAAACTTAACAATAAATATATACAGTGTAATTGTAGGCCTACATAATAATAAATATATACAGTGTATTTGTAAATGTAAAGGCGAAGATGGGGTGTTAATGATAGCAAGTTTTATGTCTTTAACGGAAATTTAAGAAGTATCAAGAGCAAGGTCATAAGATAGTTGAAGGACATAGGGTAAAAATGATTTAAAACGGGTAGTGCGAACAGGGATATGAAGAAAGGTCAAACTGCGATGGTCAAGAAGGAAAGAAGAACAGGCGCGACGTTTGGGGAGACTAGAGTGCAAAGGGTGGTGAATGGTACGGGAAATTTTGGAAATAGTGGAGAGCAAAAATAATGTTTGTCTAGATTCAAAATATTGATGATCTTAAAACGAGTGAAAATCGCGTGATAATTAGAAGAGGAGGCAGAAGAGTCAAGTATTTTGGCAAAAAGGATTTTTTTTATAAATGTCAATAAGTGTTGTTTTATGTGATTAAGTCCTTAGATCTTGGTATCAATGCAAAGATTAGTTAATTCTCCACTATGGAAGGCAAACGGAGCCAAAAATACAACAACAGAATTGACACAATCAACGATCGAACCGCGCAATTAATGAACGAGCTCGCGCATTCAACGTACGAATTGACAGAAGAAACGAAGCAAATGACATCTAACGAAGGGATTTTACAATTGGTAAACCATCTACTGTTTGCTTTTATATTAGAGGATATTTAAATTAAGGATTCCCTGCTGACGGCGATTTTTACACCTCTGGTTCGTGAATGGTACACTGATTTTGCGGACCTCAAATTAATAGAATATCTTTTGAGATTCGTGATTGGTTCACTGAATTCTGCTGATTTCAAATAAATTATAAGTCGTAATTTCTGATTTGTCTTACACTGGTAGCAAATATAGTATAGAGATCCTTACTGGTAGTATAGCCTACCATACTTTGCAGAAATACTGATGTTGCCTTATTTACGATTCCGACACTTTAGCATCAAAATTATAATATGCAGCGTTGTTTATTACTGTTATGTTATGTAATTTAGACGAAACTGATCCATTTTAAAAAATGTTCCCCGCCTCTTTTTAATGTGAGAAGGGGGAACAGAAAGACTGACTGCACTAGGGAGCGACCATAGGCTTTCACATTTTTTTGAAAGCAGTTGAAACAGTTTTTTATATGGGAAGGAGAGAACAAAAAGGTTGACTACGTCAGGGTGTTGGTCTCAAAGGGTGTTGGAATAAAAGTGGGGGTCAGACTTGCGAGCGAAGCGAACAATTTGGGCTGAGACCAGGGGTTTCCAAGGGCCCCCGGTAGGGGTGAAGGAGGGCGAATGCCCCGAAATTTTGCGAAATTTTACATGTTAAATGACATTAGAATCCATCAAAAGGTCCCGTTTTCCAGATCAGCCTGTCTTGATTTCGAAGTTCAGACTTGGGATCGAAGTGAGCAATTTAGGCGGGGGACCAGGGGGAAGCCTACAGCCCCCAGTGGGGTTCTATTTTGGACGTCTCACGCATAAATCATTTTTCTCAGGTATTAACATAATTTTCACGCTTAGACAGTCGTTCAAATTGTTTTCTCACGCATGCGGCAATATAGAGAAAAATACGACAAAAACGGCCCAAAAACGAAAAGCAAAATAGGTCTTGACCTCTCTTGAAAACCGAAGTACTGTTGAACAATTAATTTAACAAAAAAGTACCGTAATTACTAACAATCTACACAGGCCTACATTTTATATTATTAATGAATCTCAATAGATAAAAGCACGTTGGAGTGTTCGTTCGTTGGAGTGTTCGTTTTCTTGCTCACTCATTACGTGTGGAAATTTTTGGAGGGCTCTTAATTGATATCCTTGAAACAGCTGTGATACATTATTGAATGTCAAAGTAAAATCCAGATCTAGAGCTATGTATGTCTAGTCTGGGTTCTTCCTTTAATTCCCCTCCTATCTACACCCTACATCATATTATCCCTTTGTGTCAATTAGGCCTATACCTACAGGAAGTACTTTTGCCAAGGTTCGTTAAGATTAATTGTTTTTTTTTATATTAAGGTCTGGGACGTTTTATTAAAATGACCCCCGTATCTACACACCACGCCTGATCGTCACTAACATTTCGTCAATTGCGTATTGCACTCATGGCAAGCACTTTTGACAAATTTGTTTTCACGTTACATTTGTTGTTTCTCTACATTTTAAAGACTAGCACCTTAGACCTTAAAATGACTCCGAAATTAACACCCCAATTGGAATCACCACCAATGCTATAACTAGATTAAAGTTTGAGAAAGTTTTACTCTGCTAAGTCAATTATCTTTCAAGATGTCCAGGTTGGAGCATTTTCATTTAAACGATCCTTGTATGCACCCCCTACTTCAGATGGTCATCAAAATTTAGTTACTTTGTCTGAGGGTGAATTTAGGGGGCGCAGCCGGTCTCACGCCAATTTTAGTTCCATTGCAAAAGTTAGTTCCCGTGGTCTGGATCTTAGGAGACACTAATTTTGACGCCTTAGACGCCAAATTAGGTGCGGAACTAACTTTTGCAATGGAACTAAAATTAGCGTGACACCGGCGCCGCCCCCCCCCCCCCTATTATCGATTATAATAGGGGTTGCGCCCGACCCCATTATAAAAGGTGACCCTAAAAATAAAAAATAGGCCTACATACAGGCCCTGCACACGTGTAATGTGGAAATAACGTGATTTTGTTTTCTTTTGTGAAACCAAAACCCAGGAACACTATACTCACTCAGACCTGTGAAAGTGGCATTCCAACCCGTCGTAAAATAATGACCAACTGACAGATTTTCAAAGTGTTCTATTCAAATGTTAAAAAAATTTATGACGTATTCGTATTCTCTCTAAAATTGTGCGGAATGGCAAAAGTGTATGTAAAAAGTGACTCGCTCTCTCTTACAAAGTCATCATTAGTAAGGTTTCACAAACTTAAGAAATACGAAAACGAAAACGGATACGTCAAACTTCCATTTTTAAAAGTTCCAAAATGTATTTTAAAATATATCAAATTGTCTGCGCCCCTCAGCAAATAGTACTTTTGCAGTCACTCTGGGACGCATAGTTTTAACCAGAGCTTTTCATCTCATTATATATTTGTATCATACGTAAAACTGATTTTTAATTTAATTATGCTAGTTCATAAAATTTAGCAAATGTCCTGGAATATGTAATGATGTTTGCTTTATTAAGGACAATTTTAATGTAGATTATGTGTATTGATTACCTCATATTAAATTACTAGGTATGGAATGAAGATCTAGCAACTGAAGCCCAAGATTGGTCTGACAATTGCGTATTCGAACACGGACCCGGAAGTCCATTGCCATATGGACAAAATCTATATTCAGGCGGCGCCGAACCAAATCTAAGTAACGTTGTACAGGCTTGGTACAACGAGATACAATTTTATACACATGGTGTAGGGGGAGTCAGCAATGGAGGGTGTGAGGATGGCAAAGTATGCGGACATTACACACAGGTTTGGCTACTTTTTTGTGCACGAATAATTTAGACGGGAGCTTAACAGCTTAACTACTAACCCGACTAAAATTGATCTGAAACGGTTAAAACGACAAAGGACTGTTGAATAGTCATAAAGTGACTGTGACACCCCCCCCCCGCCACTCCCCCGGTAACGCACGGAAGATTTCTTGTCAAAATCGAATGGGGAACACCAAACACCAGGGGCGCTTAAATCCCGATTTGGTTTTCAAAACCAAAAAAATTAAAATGCTCTAACCTGCTTTCAGAATCAGGTCCGGCGAATCCTTATACACAACCGATGTGCATCTATTTAAATAAGTCCATTACCATTAACACTGAATATAAACCTTAACCCAAATCCTAAATCCGCCATTGAAGATCTGATTCCTGCCTCAACCACACCAACGCCTCCCACCCAACACCGACAAGCTTATAATTCTAGATACGCTCTGGTACTACATTATTAATTATCAGTATCAGCTCACAGTGCACAACCAAAGGTGATACTGAGTTAAAAATGACACGATAGCCACGGCTGAGTAAAATTTGGACTTAATGTGCAATGTGGGTGCCGCGTGAATAAACGCCGCTTTCTGTGGAGGGAATACGGATACGATTACGATAATAACGGGATAATTATCAAATAAATCGTCTAGCTGTACACAATTCGATAATAAAGCTAAGAATATGTAAAAACTGATCCATGCCTATTATTTTAGAAATAACGAGTAAAATATTGTTTTAAGTTGTTTTGGTGAATATTAAGGAATTTGGAAGAAACTGGCCTTTTACACATGATGAAGGGTCGATTGAAACCATTGTCTTGTTTAGATTACTTTGTAATACATAAATTCGTGACACTCTAACGTATATTACCTGTATTATTTCTCACAGGTTGTCTGGGCTGACTCAGATAGTGTTGGATGTGGTATAGCAAATTGTATGAGTTTCTGGTTCGTGACATGTAACTACGATCCTCCGTACGTATGTTTTCTTTGTGGTTGATATTATTGGGACTATGGAGGACTAGGGAGGTTTTGCAAATTAACGAGATACGATAACGAAAACGGATACGTCACACTTACACTTTTTTAATTTACAAAATGTGTTCAAAATATATCAAATTTTCGACTTGCGAATTGTTGATGATGGTCCTAAAATACTGACGAACTGTGAAAGATATTCAAGGTGTTGTATTCAAACGTTTCAATAATTTATGACGTATCCGTTTTTGTTTTCGTGTTTCGTAAAGTTGCGAAACCTCACTATAATCTGACTGCCCGAATTCGACGGATAATCTACAGGAGTAATCCGAACCAGCTAATCCGAACCAGCTAATCCAAACCAGCTGCGGTTTGAGCAAACAAAAATATTTTTGCCATATTTTATATTTTTTGGAAACTGTTTATGACATTTATCCTTTATTTGTATTGGTCACTGCAGCTCTGTTTTGAGGCAGCCTTTGATAATTTTGGGGATTCCACGGCACAGAATGAAAGCCCATGATTCTTCACTCCAGTAGTGAATGCAAATTGTTCCCAGTATGATCTCAAAACCAAAGTTACATTTGATTTCAACTTTTCTATTACAAAATTAAAATTGTCATATCTGCAACACGTAGGTAGTTTGTTGAAAGGATTATGGTGTCAAATTGCTCAGACCCTACGCACCAACACAAACTGTTGGCCAAAGGTGACTGGACCTATTGTTTCTTTCAATATTAACCTTCACCATGACTTATATCTCTGTAAGTACTCACCATGTAGTTAAAATTTTTTTGGAAGTTATGTAATTATTTTAAACTTATATATAGAATATTTAAATATTTTGTCAAAAAGGCTAGAAGTGCAGTTATTGACCTTTGACATATAACATACCTTTTACGGTTTTAACTGAGCAAGTTCGTGACCTAGGTTGAGGCATACAAAATCTTTCAACCAACCAATCGCGAGTCACAGTTCGCATATTGTATGCAATTGGCATGGCTTTACCTTGGCGCAGTAGAAACCGTGAATCGACATGGTAGTACTAATTTAAGATTGGACTTAAATTGTTCAGAACATAAATTGTGGCCGAGGCAAGCCAAATGAGACATAAGTCGGAAAATTGAAAACTGAGTTTTTTATGGATTATAAAACTATTATTATTTTTAACATGCAAACAAAATCAGTTTCATACGATGTTTCCTTGCGAAGTTATAAACAATCGAAGTTCGAACATTTAAAATGTAAGTTTTGAGAAAAATGCATTTGAAAATTGTTTATCAGTATACATTTACTAAAAAGGTCATATTAAATTTCATTTTTTTTTCTCTTTTGTGGGAATTCCATCCACCTTTATTTCAACGTAATGTGGTTATTCACCAACGTTTTCATAATTGATCATTTATATTCTATTACAGTAGTTTCATATTGAAAATATAATAGGCCTATACAAGTACGTGTCTATTTTTCTTCTTTGCACACTAAAAGTTACTTTTGCTTCCTTAGCCTAGTAACGCAATAATATACGGTATGGCTACATATTAAATTGTTACAAATCAATATTTCTTGATTTTTATACGATCATTATTATTTTAATTCTTTATTTGTATATGATAAAATTGAAAAGTAAAGTAAAAAAAGAATTTCAATTTATAATCATTTTTGATCATATAACTGTAGATTGTTAAGGTAGTATGAAAGTTAAATATATGAACTGTACATTTTTTAAATAAAATAAAATTTGAAAAAAATGACCATTTTTAAATTTCTACCTATTGTGGAAAACTAGTATTTGCGACTTATGTCTCTCTTCTCTTTTGTATAATCGCCCCTAAAAATAGGAAATAGACATAAAATTGGGCCGAAAACGTTTTTTGTCATCAAAACCAAACCGGTAACCACGCCCACCGGA
>JAOTQE010028833.1:0-10396 GCA_025631205.1 Nesometra sesokonis
TTCTATAAAAGATTGCACGTGCGCAATTTCGACATAGCAACAGCCTTAGAACGTAACACGATTTGATTGGTTGGAATCCTAAATAGTAGGCGCTTCCATATGATTGAACTTTGGGCTATCTATTCTGTGGAAGTTCACCATCTAGCCGTAATAATAAATCTATGAATAAAACCAAGCTCAATTTAACTTTTTTAATAAGATTATTTACTGATAGAATATTGTGACAACACATTTACTGTACCTTTAAAGCTTCTAATAATACCTCCAGGTTCTTAATTGTGATAGTGATATTAAGGGTAAGTAGAGTAGGGTTACAATTAAAGTAGGGGGTTAATATTACTAAGCCTAGTCTAGGTATCTGCAAGTAGTAACCATAGATTTATTATTACGGCTAGATGGTGAACTTCCACAGAATAGACAGCCCAAAGTGCAAATTCCATGGAAGCGCCTACTATTTCGGAATCCAATCAATCAAATCGTGTTACGTTCTAAGGCTGCTGCTATGTCGAAATTGCGCACATGCAATCTTTTATAGAAGTTTTTAATTTATCAATAAATGAAAGTAAATGTAATCAAAATCTAAAGACATTGGCAACATAAAATATGTTTGACATACAGTATGTACATAATTTGTATGACAAAAAAAATCTTAAAAATACAATAATTATAAAACAATTATGATTATTTAACTTACATGTTGATGACGGAGCCTGAGAAATAAAAATAGTAGGCGCCTACATGGGACTGCCATTTTACAGTGCTAAGATCACCATCTAGCCGTAATAATAAATCGATGGTAGTAACCCACTTGGCAATTTTTGCATCACTACTGTAATTCATAGAATAAACAACCACAACAAGTAAAAAAAAATATATTTATTTAACATTAAAAATAAACTAACTTTTCTTAATAAGTATGCAATCACATTGTAAAAAAAGAATTAAAGAATAAAAATGTGTAAAATGTGAAAAAATGTTGATTTGTCATTTTGCTTATATTTTTTGTTTCTAATAGTAACACTCATGAGTTAATATTAGAGTAGGGGTTATTATTATCATTTAGGAGGGGTCCTACAAAAGCATCAACCAATGATCGCACGGTTTTTTTTTGTGTAGGCTCAGAATATTGGAGATAAAACATTGAACCTTATGGAATGCACAAACACACACACAAGGGTATAGAAAACCAATCTTACACAATTGTTCACAAATGTATGCCCAGAACCTGTAATTAGATGCTCAACATTTAAAAAAAACCTATTAAAACCATAGGCGAACCTCATTTGGGGTTATCTCCGCAAGTTTTAAAATTGGGGATATCCCAGTTTCGCGGTATATCCCCTTTTTATAGGTGCACTGTGTATTCCACGAAATGTCCCCGTTCGGCCCCCAAACACACTCACACACCCCAAGATACACCCCTTAAAAACAAAATCCTAATTAACTTACTGGTTTTAAAGGAATATACCTTGGTACTCCACCAGCTAATAGAACCATTGGTTGGTAACAATCAAAAAATGGCTCAATGATGATAACCTTAAGGAAAGGCAGAAAAAGAAACGGGTTAAAAAAATACAATCAATCATAGTTAACATTAAAAAGTTAATTATTGATTAAGATTTTTAATGAAAATTCATACAGGCATCATGTAGTAAATAGGTAACAATCACAATCATCTGTAATTCCTAATCCAGTGTCCTCGCCAGGCCTTCAAGCATCATAAATAATAGTTATAAGATTTATATAGTGCCTTACACAATATATCTCAAGGCACTGTGGACCAGATGGTACACAATTAAATTAAAATAAAGACTTTCTATCCCTTAGGGAGATAAGGATACCCAAGGATATGGTCATCAATTATTAGAATACTAAAGTAATTATAGAACTGACATCATAACAAGCAAGCAATTGCAACTACCATCAATGACATCAACAAACACGGTGATTATAACTTAATTACTAGGTAGTTCTCCGTGGTGCTAGGCAGTTCTACCTAGTAATTTAAAATGGAAGACCCACTTATACCCGATTCACATACACCTACAAAATGTAACATAAAGTAACAAATTGTTACGTTTTAATGTATGTGTGAATGCTATAAATTTTTTCATCATGTTACATCCTCGTAAAATCTAAGAATAGCAGTGGCGGATCCAGGAATTACTTAGGTCACTCAAGGTCACCAAAAAACTAAATCATGATACAACAATTTAAAGACCTAAAATTAATTATTCATGGCTAAAAAATATTTCAAACAAACACTTAACAGTACTTACCTCATCACCTGGGTTCACCAACCCCATGATGGAGTTAAACAGTGAACCATAAGCACCTACTGTTACTAATATCTCTTTTGTTGGCTCTATCGTACGGTTCTGAAATCTTCCATACAATGCTGCTAATGCATTCACCAGCCTAGTATGCCCCTTGAAAAACCAAAAATATTGTATATTATACAGTTTTACAGTTCTGTCTGAAGATGACCACTGTTCAAGGTGGTTGATCAGTCAGGTCTGTAAATTTGCTTAAAAGTTTAAAATGTACACTTTCTTTGTTATAATTCTATCATTCGTATGTGTCAGAGACAAGCCAAAGGAGAAATAAGTAAAAAAATTGAAAATTGAGATATATATAACATGCACATGCAAAAAAAATCATATGATGTAACCTGCTAAAGTTATGAACAATCAAACTTTGATCATTTAGAATGTTAAGTGTTGACAATATGAGGCTAGTCGTGGCAAACCCACCAAGTTGTCGCACAGAAAGTTATTGAGAAATAAGCAAATAAACAACAGGAAATATAAACAAATACAAAGGAAATTTGTGTATATTTTGTTATACCTGTCCCATTTTGATAATTGACCCCTCATTATAAAGCTTACGAAAAGTCTAATATGGTTTTAACAATAACTCAATTTTCAATTTTCCTACAACTTGGTGGTTTTGCCTTGGCATACCTCATATATATTTTTTGTTGAGTTCAAGCAATTTGATTGCTTGGATTCTGGAATGTCCTTCAATAGTAGGCGGTTACATGGAACTGCACTTCTAAGGCTATGTATTCTATGGAAGTTCACTATCTAGCCATTAAATTAATACATCTATTAGTACATCACATTAACACCCTACTGGTCTCGAAAAAATGTTCATTAAATTGTAAATTACGCACTTGAACATTAAACACTTAAAGTAGGCAATTTGTGTACACTGGTCCATTGCTATATATCTGAGGTATCAATGAAGCAACATAGCAAACTGAGATACAGACCTGTGTGGAAAAAAGATTAGGCCAATTTTGTTTTACTTAAGTACTTAATTAAGTAATGATGCGCAGCTCTCTTTTGATGATAAATTGGCTGCATTATTTTTGTATTAATAAAAATCATTTTCTTATAAATATGTTACCCATAAGTGTGTTTTAAACCAAAGCTAGTCATCATACTGTTTGAACTGACAAAAATGGTCCAGCATATTCCGAGTTAGAAATGTAATTATACTGCTATTGTTTAGCTTATTCAACGCTACACTAGTTAGGGCTTACCTTGAAAATATCCTGTAATCAGTGTATGTAAACAATTCTCTCTCCACAGTGGAACTAAATATTTTGTGGCTAGTGCCAAACTTTTTTCCACTCAGCACTGTAATCTCAATTTCCTATGAAAACATGCTGATATTTTGGCTAAGAATCACACCGCACTCACCACAATTATTCTACAATTTTGACTAGCATAAAAAAAATCCTACTCTACTGTTCATTATTTGATCCCCAATCAGGACACTGATTTTCCGGAGAATTTCTGCCGGATTTTCCTTTTGTCAAATGGCATATGCAATAAAATTGTTGCAACAATTAGATCAAAGTTGACCTCGAGTCAAACATAAAAACTTATTGCATGTAGGTCAATTATTGGATAATTATTGAAATAAAATCAAGTAATTATTTCATTAGAATAAGTTAAACACCCATTTCTGCAGCACTGTTATCATAGAGTTTTTACTGTGATAATCTATCAGATAAATTTTTCAAGCAGAAACAGCCTAACCCATTGAAAAAATTAATTGACATTCAGACTAATTAGAACTGACACCATGACAAACAATCAATTAAACTTATCAATAGCATCAACAAATATACTGCCTAGTTACTACTAGTAGTAGTTATCTGTGATGCTAGGTAGTAATTTAACATGGTAGATCCACCTTGTTAGAGGGTGTTATTTTTTTCAAGGAGAAGAAATAAACTTACAAATGCCCTTGTGTACTGATTCATCAGTGGGTTGTCATGCATTGTAGCATTCTTGAGGGCTTCTATCATATATTTTGGTGTTGCAAAGTCTGGAAATCCCTAGTAAAGCAAAACATGTCATACTACCATTTAAACATGATATACAGTATATAAATCACATTTAAGATTAAGTTTGCCACAAGTCAAAATCATATGTGATGGTCATGACAATGGGGGATAATATTAAATTCAATTCTATTCAATCTTTATTCATTTCATCATTAATAAGTTAAATACATTAAAATCCAAAGAAAATAAAGATAATGTGGAGTGGCACTGTAGCTTGGTGGTTTTCTTTACTTCCAATCCCGAGGTCCTGGGTTCGAACCTGGCTGAATGCTAGGTTGGTTCCCACGACTTAACAACGCCACTCCCCAAGCCTCATAATGAGACTTGGTTTAGAAAGCATGGCGTAGATCTTATCCTGTAAGTGGAGAGTAAACTAGCTGTTGGATGTGACACAAAATAAAAAAAAAAATGCTGATGAAACTGGTACTCAAAGGACCTCAATGAGGCTTTAATGTACAGTAAAATATTGTACAGTAAAAAAAGACAATTGCACAGAGTTTGTAAAATTATTAAGTAAAAAGAAACTTTTTTTAAGTTAAAATTAAACTAACTGATAAATATTAGAAACATTATAGTAAAATTATCATGGTACAGTGAACTTGCCGTAAAAACCAAACTCATTGTAGCATTAGGTACTTTTCGCCGAAAAACGTTAACTTTAATGGATGACGTCATAATTTATTTATGAGTGGGAGGAGTTGCGTTAACAACTACGGTAATTTCCAGATTTAACGTGCTCAACAGAACGTTAGTTATGTTTTACGTAAGTCCAGCGCATGCGCACTTCGATTTGTTTACAAAAGGGGCGGAGCTTATCGCGGTGCTAAGGTTAAAGTTAACGCTAACGTTCGGTGGCGAAATCTACCTATTAAAAAAATTTGATTTTAGAATAAAGATGGAGTTGATTGATGGAAAATAAGAATTGTTGAAATTGACTGTAAACCAGTAAAAAAAATTGTGCTGGTCCTGTGATTTTGTATGAAGGACTTTACTATAGGAATAATTTCCTATTTGTGTCAAAGCCAAGCCAAATGAGGCATAAGTCACAAAACCAGTTTTCCACAATTAGGCAGAAATTTTAAAAATGCCATTTTTTTTTCAAATTTTGTTACATTTCAAAACATACTGTTTATTAAATTCAACTTTCATAATACATTAAGTATTTTCAGATTTCTGATCAAAAAATATTTACAAAAGCACTCTTCTCAAAACTTATAATTTAAATATTTGGATTTTTTGATTGGAAGGAAACGTCATACGAAACTGATTTTTTTTTTGCATGTGAAAAATAATAATGTGTAGATTCATAATCTGTTAATAACTCAATTTTCAATTTTTTGACTTATGCCTTATTTGGATTGGATCTGCCACATTGATAAAATTCTTAATCATGGCTGTTGAGGACTTGCCTGTGTAAATTGCAGAGGAGGAGGGCTCCAAGGAAGCAGACAAGTGTTTTATTGATTATGTGGATTTGTGCAATTTCCACTTAAGGTAAATTTTAAAAAAATACTACAGTAGGGCCAACTGGAAAATTTAGCCATAGATTTATTCTAGAGTATTATTTTTTCAATAGTGCTTAAAAATGTACATATATTCAGTATTTCCAATTACCTGGCCAAGGTTCACAGCTTTTGTTTCTGCAGCCAATGCAGAGAACTCAACCCATACATTCTTATCCAATCCCACAATCCTCTTCGCTGGTCCGTGACTTGACATTCTTACCTGTAGGAACTAAAATAGTTTTTACAATTATTATGAAAAAAAACCCCATAATTTTGTAATTTTTAATAACTTTAAAAATAACTTTAATAACTTTAAAAATAACTTTAATAACTTTTTTAACTGACTTTGCAAACTTCTTTTAAAATTGATATATTAAAAATTATATTTAGATAAAAATATTTCTTAGTTTCTTTCTTAAACTGAAAACAATTATATTTAATGAAGCAATGTTATTCCATGAAATACGATCTTCCTTCCTGGTTAGCAAAGAAGTGAGTTTTAGGGAGTCTTGAAAAAGGTACAATCATTTTGAGTGTGGGTGGGCTTATACCCAGGTTTTTAAAATGTGTAATGCACATCATTTTATGTATGAAACAACTTAAATATTACGTGGGATTAGACTAGAATAATTACCACATTTTAAATAAGGCATTTAAGTGACAAAATACAGCGTAAGCGGTAAAAAATATTGGCTAGGCTTCACCATTATTAGTCAAATTCAGGTTTGATGCACCAAAGTTGTTAACATAATATTGTATAAAAAATTGAGTTTAAAATTTATTAGTTATTTTGCTATTTTGGAATTAAAAAAATAACAAAATTTAACTTTGGCCTATGATTTGCAGGGATGTAGCTACAAAAATTCAAGGGTAGGTGGCAACGATGAAAGGATGGGTGGTAAAATGATTAAAAACCATGTTTTGACCCTTTTCAGAGGCTTAGGGTGGGTGGTACATTGAATCAATCAATCAATCAATCAATCAATCAATCAATCAATCAATCAATCAAAATAACATATATTTTTCTTTTTTGTTACATTATATAACAACATACTAAAATATTTCATTTGATAGTTAAAAAAAGAAGAGGGCACGTCCAAAAAAGTGAAGCTTGTGCTAAGCAGCCCTATATATATTTAATATATGAGGCTAGTCATGACAAAACCACCAAGTTGTTGAGAAATAAGCAAATAAACAACAGAAAATATAAACAGATATGAAGGAATTTCCAATAACTTCAGTTTTAGATGTCCGATTTTGATGATTGACCCCTCATTTTAAAGCTTGCAAAAAGTATAATATGAATTTAACAATAACTCAATTTTCAATTTCCCTACAACTTTTGCTGTGTCACGCCTAATAAAGAAGAAGAATTAGGCTGGGTGGGAGGTATTAAAATAATAAGCGTAAGTAGAGTTGAACATTTTTAGGGTGGGTGGCCCCATCCACCTCTTCCTAGCACAATTACATCGTTGGATTTGGCTATTTGGCTAAAACCTAATATATATCAGAGTACATAAACAGAGGTTCTATAGTACCTTGATTGTACTTACCTGAATTGAATTTTTGACTTGAACAGAACTGTTGGTAAAACAAGGAAATGGAAATCCACTATACAGGTACTTACAATTATTTACTAAAGTAACAATAGATCTTCTAAACATACCCAAACGTCCTGCAAAAACCAAGAAAAAAAATTAATGCCACCAGCAATGTTTTTGCAAGGATTTATAAGTCCCTGGTTAATTGGTACATGGTAGGCAAGCGAAATGACATATAGAACGAAAACTATCCTTAAATTTCTACTGTACCCCAAACTTATGCACCTTACAGTATCTCATTTATAATGAGAATTCAACATGAACAAATTGGTTTTATTATTTTTATTTTATGCTACTGAAAGATAAAGTTAATAGGATAATATAAGCCAGTTTATGAACTATGCTAATTAGCATAATATATATTCCAAGCAATTAGATACACGCCATCGTCTCAGGATTCAATTTCAACAAAAATATTTCTGATGATGATAACATTTATGTTGAAAATCCTGTCACGATGGCATGTATCGCATTCCTTGGAGTATGTATTATACTTACTTTCTTGAAGTTTATCAGTGGCCTTTTCAGATAATTAGAAATGTTGAGTTTTAGTGTTAATGTGATTGTTAATGAAGTTCATATGGATGTTTCTGTTTGATGATAAAAATATATGAATTTATAACAATCCTTAATATAATTTTAATGGCATTGTAATGATTTGAAAATATAATACATACTCCAAGCAATCAGATACATGCTATCTCGACAAGATTCAATATTTCAACATATATTATGTCATCATCAGGAATGGAAGATTGTCTATAAAATTCCAGTTAACCAGTCAGAATTATTATTAAACTAAAATCAGAATTTTTTTTATTTTAATTTTATTTATTAACCAACCAATGAAACTAACCTAAAATGTGTGAAATCAAAATCATTATTAAATATTAACTAATCATAAGTAACCTAAAAGATGTGAAAACAGTGACATGATGGTTTTGTACATTAATTTGTTTCCTGAAGTCTTGCCTTATAGGCAGAGTAAATTAGTGTATTTTCATTAGTGTGATTGTTAGGTCTACGCACTCATGTTCTTGTTGTTGTTGCTGGGGCTATTATGGCGACCATCACTTTAAAAGCATCCAGGGATGCCAGTTCTGAACGGATGTGCATGAAATTTTAAAATTAGACTCCATTTTCAACAACTTTCATCATCCTTTTTTATAGTTATACCCCAGGGCGTCTCCTAGACATACAAAACCAAAAATGCGGAGATATCACACGCTTCAGTGGCGTGGTCGGTAAACAATCGTTTAACAGGACCACTCTAATAAGTCAAATGTTGTGAGTTCAATTCCCGCTGCGGGCAACACAATAATTACTGTCTCTAATGGCTCATGTGCATGTTAAAGAATACAGTGCACTCTTCGAAAAAGATTAGGGGATTATTGTCTCCCAGTGTACTGCTCAATCACCACCAGAAGGACCCCACTGGAAATAAGTCCACTTCGGACTTTTGTGAGTTATCTTTGGTGTTCTACAACACAAAATAAATTAAATAAAAAAAAAACTATTATTCAGACCTTGCAGCATTTTGAAATATTTGCTTTAAATGTGTATGTACTATCCATCAGGCACTTTCAATTGTATTTATTTATTTTATTAATTGTTCATGGATAGGATTTCAGATGCAGAAGCGGCAGAACGTTTTTGGATCAGGGGAACGAGGTTAAATCTTGCTCAGATACCCCACCCCCAGGGGACGCATCCAGGTATCGAGATATAATATAGGGTGCTCAACCCAATTAGAAATGGTAACCAAAAAAAAAAGCTATTGCCTTTTATTAATTTGCGCTATCTTGGTCCTAGGAAGGGAAGTATAAGGACCAAAAAATATTCATATTTACCACATGTACATGCTGTTTTTATTGCTCTAGTTTTCAGAAAGGAAGTGCTTCAGCAATCATAGCAAAAAAATAAAGGTCAGTCAGTCTAGATGAAATGACGTTTCAGGAGGGGACTGTCTCCCCACTTTTCTCGAGTAATTTATTTGAAATCCTGAAATCATGACCAAGAACAGATGTATTCTATGGTAAAAATACATTCTCCAGCTGCATTTACTATTTATTAGAAAAAAAATGCTGCCTATAAACTTTTAACAGATAAAAAACAAAACAAAAACTCTCTCCCCCCCCCCCCGATTATTTTTTAGAATGTGACACTACAAGTAATTTTTTTACGCGGCCTAAAATTTACTTTAGGAAGGTACTTACTATGCATAGGCCTACGCTAAACCTATCATAGAATAGACTATGTCTATGGGCCTTCGTTCGGCTAGGCCTAGTCTATAAGGCCTCATAGCCTAGGCCTACATAGGCCTTGACCTAGGCCTAGCCTTGGCCTAAATAGTACAGTAGTAGGCCTAGGCCTAGGCTTTGTTGAGTGGCTTGCTAGAGGTAGAGGGGATTTCCCGAACCGAACGATCAACAAACCGTCGTGGAGTTGGTGCCAACTGCCTCCTCCTAACCTAGGTGTGATAAATCGGCTTAGTCTAGAGCCTAATAATCTACTGTGAAAAAATAATAAACTTACAAATTTAAATGCCAAAATAGGTTTGTTCAATTATAGATTAAAATCAGTATGTCCGTACTGTAAAAAAGTAAACGTGTGCCGAAACAACATCCAGGGTATTTAAAAATAGCGCCACCAAGTTTCAACATCGTCAAGATCTTAGTCAAAATCTTTAGTATTAAATCTTCCTTTGATTATTGAATACTGTACTGGTGAATTTTAAAAAAAAAAAGAGTCGCTTGGCGGTCATAATATTGCAACTATCATTGGTTATGCCCTGTCCTCTCTATTCATCACATATATTGTATTAGTAATTACCGGTTTTGAATATACAATTATATGTAGTAGTAACATAACACACCTGTTACTAACATAGAGCATCTTATCTTACACACCTTATCAGGTCAAGCTAGAGT
>JAOTQE010028844.1:0-10396 GCA_025631205.1 Nesometra sesokonis
AAAATTCTGAAACAGGGCTGAATATACTTTTTATGATAAACTAAAACATATAAGGAAGATAATTTTTTTGGGTGAACATGCCCTTTAAAACATTTTTGATCATATATCTAAAAATTTGTTAAGGTTGTATGAAAGTTGAATGCATGAACTGTATATTTTTGAAATAAAATAAAATTTGAAAAAAAATTGACCATTTTAAAATTGTTGCCTATTGTGGAAAACTAGCATTTGCGACTTATGTCTCATTTGGCTTGGCTCTGCCACAAATGTTTTAATTTTTTTAAAGTTACGGGATTTTAGAAGGAAGTTTTTTTAAAGACTATTAAACTGAGTTTTTTGTAATGCTTTGTATTCTTGTATATGTTGATGTACTCTGTTCATATCTCAATGTCTTGTGTAACTGTGTGATGTCCGACATCCTACTGTTGTCACTGACGTCACCTAAAAACAAATATTGACTCAAAATAAATGGTACCCACTGTGGAACCAATTGGATAGGGATCCTCTAGGCTATATAATAGTATTAGTTACTATTTTAGACCAATAAAAGAAAAGTCTATACTCTATTCATAAAGTATCTTTGATCTGTAGCTGGTTATTAATCAATGATTTAATACCTTTTAAAATTAAGATTGGAAAACTTGAACAAGTTGACAGAATACAAAACAGGGCCAAGCGTATGTATGGTTTAAGAGAGGAAGAGTGCATTTGCAAAACAGATTCTTCCACTACATCATCGAAGGGCTGTTGGGACATGTATGTCATTCTATCGTATGTTTAATGGGGAAGAATTCAAGGTTCTGTACACTTTTTGACGTTAGATATTATAGTTCAAGATCCCTCTCTCACATGACCTTGCTGTTGTGATCACAAGATCAGATCTAAGTAAATATTAAAGGTCTTTTGTACCATCAAATTCCCGTGTCTGGAACTCCCTTCCAGAACACATTTACAATTCACTTTCAAAAGTATCCTTCAAAACTTTGATAAATAAACATCTAGGTCAGTTTTAATATCAATGTTAAACCCAAAAAAGATTATAAAATAGGGGGAAAATGAAACAGTCATTTATATTATAATGCTAGGTAATAGTGTTAATAACTCAATTCAGTTTGTTGTCAGGACACCAGTATCAGACTTTTTGTAATGGTGATGTTATTTTGATAGACAGGTTAATTAATATGTCATTAATGCCCAGCATCTGCATAAAAAGTTTGGATTTTATCTACATATTTTATTCCTGATGATGATATAATTATTGTAGAAATATTGAATCCTCACACGATGGCACAACATTAGTTTTAAGTATGTAATATACTGGTGCTTTATTACATGAAGTTGAATAAAAGTGCTTCTAAGTCTATGCTTTAATTTAAGTTTAGATAATCATGCATGTCTTATATGTAAGCCATAGGACTGGAAACATTTTATAGAGAATATTTTGTTTACCTAGCTATTGCCAGGACAACTAAAAACTTTTAACATTTACAGTGATATATATAAAATATAAAAAATCACTGGAAACTCAAATATAGCCATTGTTCAAATTCATATAGCTAAGAAAAAGTTTATTGTGAATAAAATTATGTCTGTCTGTTTGTCTGTCAATTTTCCTTGACTGTCCCTCAAAAGAAAAGATTTTTTAACTGGATTATTAATTTCACAAATACTTTTTAAAAAAACCCAAAAATGGTGGTTGAAATCCTATCCAAACAAAAAAGACATTCAGACATGAGGTAGATCATGTGATAATATTTTTTTAACTAGACCTCATATGCACCTATTTTTGAATACATAGACTTGAACTGCTAAAAAATACATAATTGAATAATAATCAATTTATTTAATCAGTAATGTTGTAAGTATCAGACATTCTGGAAATTATGTTACCCATAAAGAATGAAGGGCTCTCTCTTTCTAGCTTTGTTTACATTTACAACCACATTTTTGCTTTCAAAAGTTTGGAAAATTTATCTCATTTATCATCAATACTATGGGCTTTTCCAAACCAAAAATAGGACAGCTATTTAGTTTTTGTAGTTATTTAATGACTCATGTTGTAGATGATCCAGCCAAAGTGGTGTTTAGAAATTTGAGAGGTCGTTTGTGTTGAGAATGCCGTGAAATGCGAGACATAAGGACGTATACATAGTTTTACAACTTTGGCCCTCTATTGGCCAAAATTCTTAAGCGGACACCTCCCGTAAGCGAACACTTTTCCCGGACCCGAGGGTGTCTGCTTACGGGAGGTTCAACTGTACCTGAACAGTTGATGGAAAGATTTTGAGTTGAGTTGAAGAAAGAAAATTTTCAAATGTTATTGTTTACTTCATATGATGATTAATTTTCACTTGTATGAATTAACTTGAATATTTGCAAGATTATTCTTGCTTGTGGAGCTATGTTATTGTGCCTCAATGATTTGACTGAAGTCGCAGTTCAACTGATAATCGTTTTGTTTTGTGTTGTCACTAAACAGTACATGGCGATAATTGGTTCTATACCATTCAAACTATTGCATGTTTTTAATTGCTTTTTTTTCAAACTGGATCTCATTTCTTTTGCCAGAATTTTTTTTTTCTTCAAAAATTGTTAATTTTTTTCTTTCAAGTAAAAACATGCTCTATGGTACTACTAAAATTTCTCTTAATTTTCCTTGTAAAATTTTCTTAAAATATAAATAGAATATCATGTGGTCTTTAAATTTGCATTTACAGCTTTTACACTTTTACACACAGCATTTGCTAACTTATTTAATTTGTCATGTTTAGTCTTTCTTCTCCATTTGTATGCTGCTAAGAATGAGACTTGATATTTCACAAAATTTGATAATGTATTTTATTTCTTTGACAGGACTGAAAGCAAGACTGTTTCTCACACACAAGTGAGTTTACAGAACAGTATGCCAGCCCAAGAACCACCTCAGTTCAGCCAGTCACTGAAGAGCATCAACACTACTGAAGGGCAGCCAGTAGCGTTTGAGGCTCGTGTGACAGGTTAGTTATACTTTATTTATTTAATTTGTAGCGAAGAGGAATACGATGGTTTTTCTTTTTTATAGCACAATCATATAGCCATCTATTCTTAGTTAGTAATACTTAATTTTGTAGGGAAGGGGAACAAGATGGGAGATGATCTTAGTGGTGTGGATTTTCCTTTTTCCATATTAGGAGGCATATTCTTTTTTTCATACTTTGCCACGCCTATTAATAAGACCATGCACAATTGTTTTTTTATAGACAAAAATGTTTCATTTCTTAAAATTTTATTTTTTTTAAAATTTACAGTTTACACAATAAATTTTCATACTAAATTAAAAGATATACAATCAAGAAATGTTCAAATAAGGCAATTTAAAATGACCTTGCTTAGTCGCTGTATACTATTAAACAATTTCCAAATGCAGTTTTCTCAAAATTTACATTCTAAATGCTAAAAATTTAATTGCTCAACTTTTTAAGGAAACATCTTATGAAACAGATTTTTTTTTGCATGTTAAAGATAGTAATTTGTAGTTTCATAATTCATAATTAACTCAGTTTTCAAATTTTGAATTTATGCCTTCTTTGGTTTGACTCTGCCACAAAGATACTCATATCTGCTCCTACTCAAAAAATAGGGTTGGAACTAGCTTCACAACATGTTTATTTGTAGTACAGTATAATGCTAAATTACTCTTGATTTTGCTTATAAAAACTGTATACAGTATTTTGATGTTATTTTTTCTTCAGCTTAAACAAGAGGGACATGTTGGGTGGCAGGTTGAATTTAGGCTGGATGGAAGACTTTAAAATATGCTTTAGGATGGGTAGAAGATATTGAGGGTTGGTCACGCTATCCACTTCCCTGACCCATGTATTGTTATATATTATGGGCCTGAAAATAATTAAAGTAGTTAAAATTAATGTTGTGGATGGGTCTACTGCTTGTTTGCTATGGCCCTTGAATAAATATGCAGTTTAGCTTTGCCTAAAATTCATTAGTGACAAAACTCCCAAAAAATTAGCAACTTAGGGATAAAATTCATCATTTTAAATTCTTTAAACTTGAACATAAATTGTTTAATATAGAAAACTGATTCTGATTCCTTAATTATTAAAATATCATCCTAAATTTAATTATATCAGATTTGTATGATTGTAAGATTGTGCTTGGTGCTTCATGAAAAGGCTGTTTTGCAAGAGGCTCATTGAAAAAAATTAAAGACGGCTTTGAAAGCTTTTAGAAGTTATTGGGCAAATTGATGCAGTTTGGAGTAGTTAAGTCAGGATTATGAATCTCCTCTTTGCCAATTACTTCTGTTCTTATACTTTCATATCGCCTTTAAGAGTATAATTGAGTACCAGAATAATGTTCTATAGACATTTTTGAGGTGATAAATAGGGATAATAAGTGCTAAAAATGCTTATGCACTTTATACACATACATTTTATCTATACCTCAGGCGATCCGGAACCAACCGTTACATGGTTCCGTGACAACATTGACGTGTCCAAATGCCCTGATTATGACATCACGACAAAAGACGGCGTGTGCTGTTTAAAAATTGAGGAGGCATTTCCTGAGGATGCTGGCAAGTTTAAAGTGGTGGCTGAGAATGCCATCGGCAAAGCGTCGTCCACCGCCAACTTGGTGGTCGAAGGTTTGTGACAGGACTTATGCAGCTTATTGCATGTTACAACTATTCAGAGCACTATTTATTCAAGTAAAATACCTTGCTTTTAATCATCTATTTAATAAATTAAGAAAGTTATAAAAAAAATAATCAATTTAAATTTTTTGTAGAGGCATCTCAAATTTCATCATTAGATTAACTGAGCCATTTGTATTCAAATTATTTGATTTTTAACTTTAGATTTTGATAAAGTTTTTGAGTCTTTTTCTTTGTGAAATTGTGTTAAGTGAGCATAATTTTTGGTCAGGCCAATTAGATACATATTTTAATGAGAAAATGCTGCATTATTTTCTTCCGTAACATTTGTTAATATTATCTTGCAAGGATTGTTTATTTGAGTACATGCATGTGTTATGTTATTGTTTCATTTGTTTATATTATTGCTGAATACAATCAACTCTTCCAAAGCCAATCACCCTTTGAATTATCAAGTTTGCTCTTTTTTGAAAGAAAGTTTGGTTTAAAGAGTGTGAAGTCTCCCTACGTTTACATTGAATTCTGATTTATAAACTTTACAAAAATCAGGTGCAGCTGGCACGCGCCCCCTATTATCACCAAAACGTGGTCACACCCCCCCCCCCCCTTTTTATGTGAGGGGCTCATGATGTAAAATTACCACAGAAAGCCAAAATAGACCAAAACAGGGCACCAGAACACGCAAAACGGGGTAATATCTATTTTTTGTCAGAAACAAACCGGCAACCACGCCCACCCGGACCTGAAAAGGGTTTCCCCCCCTTCACTGGACCCTGGAACGCCCCTGAAAATGTCTGGTTTAGTGTGAAAGTCAGTTTTCTAATGGGTTCGGTTTTGGGAGAGTTGACTGTTTATATATTTTTCCTGTTTAATCAGAACTCTAAAGTTGCGCTTAAAGTTACCTGGTAAATTAACACTGCTGCACTCTTGTGCATGATACAATCTATCGCTACGCTAAGACTCTTTGCAAATTACCTAATGAACCAATTATATTAACTTGGACTTCTGGTATCCATGTTCCTTTGGTTTACTAACTGTTTACTTGTAAAGTTACAGGTTAAATAACAATTTTTTAGGCTAAATTATTAGATCCTTTCATAAGTCCCTCTCAGCCCAGTTTTACGAAACATAAATAGATATTTTTAGAGCTACCCAGCAGAGCTTAACAAAAATTAATTTTTAAATATTGAGAGCTGGCAATTGTGTCTTCAATTTAAATTGTTTAGTAAAAGATAAGAACAAAATTTTTTTTATTTTCTTGTTGTTGAACACAGTTTACTTCTGTATAATGTATTTAACATCAAATGTTATTTAATATTATTACTTCAATGGTTTTTATTGAAGTAAATAATTAGCACAAGGTAAAAAATACTTCAAATGTCCATGAAGAGTTTTGATATTTGAGGCATGTCATTGCAAAACCACCAAGTTATAGCAAAATTAAAAATTGAGTTATATACTTATACTTTGAGTTACATATTATACTTTTTATAAGCTTCAAAATGAAAGATTATCGAAATCAAAATCTGTCTTAAGTTATTGGACTAAATATACAAAAATTTTATTTTGTATTTGTTTATATTTCCTGTTGCTTATTTGCTTATTTCTCAATAAACCAATTTTTAATACACATCTTTATAAATTTGTTTATATGTACATATGGTAAAGTGTTTTTCTGTCACCCTTGTCGACAGAGAGAATTTTTACAGCAATTTAGTTTGCTTTTATTTTATCCTGTCACTGTCAAGGGTTTGTCTTTTGTTTTATATTTGTATATTTGTATATGTGTATATGTGATTTTAATGATGAAATAAATGAAATGAAATAACTTTCCATGTAACAATTTTGTGGTTTTGCCATGACTAGCCTGATTTAAATTTAATAAAAGTTTATCATTCTCAAAAAAAAAAAAACATTTGGAGTATTTCTTATCTTTCACAGTAGATTTATATATTCATTTGATTGATATTTACTAATTTACATATTCCATTGTTACGTAATCATTCATTTGTTATAATTGGTATTATTAGCTCACATGAAACCATAACGATGTATTGTTTCCAAGTAAACTTCATTAAAGTCATGAAAATGATGACAAGTTTTTAAATTCTTATGTGTTACTAAACCTGATGCGAGTTGTATTGGCCAAGCGTTTAAGTAGGGGAACCGTGAATCAAAGCAAAAACAGCATAGTGGGTTCCATGCCTGCTCGCACCATGGTTCTGGTTGTGAAGACAAGTCTTTTCGGATAAGGACTATAAACCATAGGCCCAGTGTACAAAAACAGCTCATGTGCACTTTAAAAAATCCAGTTCGTCTTTTGAGATGTGTAGGGGGTTACCCTGGTGTACTGGTCCATTGGTCCATGCACGACTCTTGTCATGGACAGCTGAAATAGCGAACATGCTGAACATGCAATATTATGTTGATAATTTGCTTGTTATGCAAATTTTGCTGCACTACTTTGAATATGCAAATTTAAGTAAATCTGATTACAATGCATTGCTTTTACTGAGCTGGTTTCATTATTATGCAATGAGATTAAAGCTTGCATATACACAAAATTTTTTATGTAAAATGAATATAATATTATTCTGTCATATTTTGCACTCACTGGTTCTAGGTGGTGGTTATGATTTTATTTACGGCAAAAATCTATTGTGCTGCAGGCTTTAAAAGCATACCACATCATTCCATCTTAATTTATATTGCTCATATGTTTCAAAAAGTTTATTTTTTTCTTTTATGTTTGAATTTTTAACTGCTTTGTATACTTGAATGTGGTTCTATATTTTTATATGGATTAATGACATTTTTTGAATCATGAAATCATTTTGTTGCCCTGTTGCAATTAGGTTTTGAGGTGAACAAAATTGTGAATACAGAACATTATCGGTTAAAACTCTTAAAGGGGGAACCAACATGCCTCTGTAAACTACATATATCTGTCTACACCGTATACAAATTTTACTAATAAATATACAGTACTAATATCTTAAAAACATAAGGAGTATACTGTCCAATTCAAGACCACATTTGAACCTTAGTTTTCAAAGGTTTGATCCTTTTCGCTCGTTTCTGTTTGTGAATCTTCTCAGTCAATTCTAGATGAACTGAGATATGTGTATTTTTTTTTTAACTTGTCACAAGTAAGTACATGGACAAGTTTTAACAAACACAAATGTCTCAGTTTAGGATATAAAACTTGTCTTCTAATTAAAAACTCATTAAATCCCTGCCTATTTAAATATTATGCTGGGATGGCGCAGTGGGAAGGAATCAAACTTGTAAGAATGACCAAGTTCTAGACCTTTCTTGTGGCCTTTGATAGGGCACTTGCAATACCTTTATACGATAGCTTGATCATATTCCTATGGGGTGTAACAGGTTGAAAATAGCCTGAAAGTGCCTTAGACCCTTGAAAACAATTGCTATATAATAAATATTTTAATTATTATTAATGATCAGTTATTGGTCAGTTTATATGTTGGTTTTAAAATATGTACCAAACAAGTTTTTGAATTAAAGTGGTCTTGAATTGTAGGGTGCACTATTTATGTAATATTGAATGCCTTGAGGGGAAATGAAAAAAAACATTGTATGAAATTTATTTGCCACAGATAGTACAATATTTCTCATATCCCAGTTTATAATAATTATCATACACCATACCTACGTGTTAATAATAGTAATAATTTAGTGTCCTATATATATACCCTGTTGTATAAAAGTAATAGGCCCGTATTCTTAAAACGAACTTTTAGTCGTAGTTCGTGCTAAAACTTAAATTACGTCATTTCGTTGATCTCTATTCAATAGAGTCTCGAGATCACTGGTTATATACGCGTTATTTGACATAATTTAAGTTATAGCACGAACTACGACTAAAAGTTCGTTTTAAGAATACGGGCGATAGTGTACTAATAATTCATTATATCACTTGCATTTGATATTTACAGAGCTACACTATAACATACCCTTAGATATGCAATTTTAAGCCTGTGTCAATTCTGTCAAATTTTCTTTGATAAGAAACTTTCATAAACCCATATATAATAAGGACATGTCCATATATGGTCATGATTTGATGTTATCATGAACATATAGGCATATCAAAGTTTTTTGTCAAAGAAAATGTAATAGTCTGGACTGTGCTTAATGGTAGTCCACTGTACATTGTTATCACCTACATCTATAGCAATTATATATTAGAACACCTATATAGATAATATTTTAATCATAGAGTTTGATTGAAATGGTTTATTTTGAATTATGTTTTTATATTTTAAAGATTTAAATTTAAATAAAATTATATTTGAGTGACAGATAACAATTGATATATTTGGAGTTTTTATTAGAAGTCTTTTATTGGATTCTTTATTTTCCTGGTTTTCTTCCAAGTTACTGTGGTGGTGGAATACATAATTTCAATCAAAGTGATGGGTTTGCATCCTTATAGCCTGTTTTCTTATCAATCGTTATTTCAAAATCGCCGATTTGAAATGGCGTTTTGAATCGTTATAAGAAAGTTAAAAAATTAACGATAGAATTCAGATCACACTGGACCACTTTTCCGCTATTTACTACATTGTGGTCAATGAAATTCATAAATATTGACCCCTTTTCCTGTCGATCGTTGTGAAAATCGTCATTTTTCAAAATTAACAATCGAAAACGCTGATTCAAATCGCCGTTTTGGGGATTAACGATTGACAGGAAAACAGGCTTATGTTTTATACTTCATTGTTATGGAAGTCGTTTGATTACAGAACCTGCAATATAATATTAAATTATAATAATGCCAGTAAATGATTATAATGCCATCAAATTTAGAGCAACGTATAGATATTCCTGTTCTGCATGTTCACATATCTAAAGCCTGGCACAGGTGCATTGAGTAATGTTAAGGCCTGTTTATACCATAACGATTAGGATCAACGATAAATGAATAAAAATAAGTTGTTTAATAGAAAATTGAGAAGTATTTATACTAATACAACAGGGTTAACCTTTAGTTGGTATACAATGATAACATTGATCTAACGTATCAAATCAAATGATTTCATAATTAAAAAAAAACAATAAAATTGTTGACATCAAACGATTTTAACATTTTTATTATGTCATATTAATTTTTTTTGTAAAATAAATTTGTCATATACATTTTAAATTATGATTGAATCATTCTAGTGTGAAAACTTCTCAATTAAAAAAAAAATTATATAGCAACAATTTTTAAACACTTTTAACGTTGATCATTTTCTTAGTATGAACAGGTCTTTAGGAAGTTTTAGATTTGCATGCCGACTTTTCGTTAAAATATAAAACTTCCTATTTTAACAAAATATTTGATAATTTTGGTATGTACGGCCTGTGCCCGAGTAATATTGGTCACTTCATTGCATGCCTTTTCAACTGAAACTTTGATGCACCCTGTCAGGCAGACACACACCTGATCCATCAGCCTGGTGAGGATTTTGCTCGCCATCATTGCTTAAATTTGTTCAAAATTTCACAGTGTATTAGTTTTTATGACTAGACCAAGTTTCAAAATTTTGATACACCAAGGGTAGCATAAAAGTTTGTTTGGGTTCTCTCAGACTCATGGTTTTATCCAGAGTACAAATTTTGCTCTATAAACTAACCAGGGTACTTCACCCAGTGGCATATCCAGGGGGGTGCTGGGGGTGCTTGAGCATTACCCCCCCCCCCCCATCCCGGAGGAAAAAACAAATCAAATTAGGG
>JAOTQE010028855.1:0-10395 GCA_025631205.1 Nesometra sesokonis
CGGTGGCAAGAGGCAGCAATGGTAGTGGTGGTGGAGGAGGAAATAAATAAATACCAGCACCACCATCACTACCATTAGTAAATAATAATAAAGATGATTCAAAGGAGATGGAAAATGATAAAAACAACAAAAAATAATTGTTGTTCATTGTTCTCAGTGGTACTGTACTGTAATGTTATTAAGTAAAAAATCTATGTGTATGTTTTTTTGGACCAAAGTTAGACAATTACAAGGTGACCCAGTCACGACCCTATATGGCAAATGATTAACGCATGTTCAAACTTTCACGTATCTAGGGCATATTATGACAACAGATCTGAAAGATGAATCTGATATACTAGTAGCTCGCCAATATGTACTGTAGGTCTCTGAGTATACGCAGTAAAAGTTTCAAATGATGGTATTACAAATGCTCTAATAATGTGAAGTACGCTATTTAGATTAGGGCCCATTTGCGCAAGTTTTTTCAGTGTTTTACACCGTTATTTACAATCCCGGTTTCGCCCGAACGGGTGTTGATTGTAGGCCGCCCGTGGATTTAACACCAAAACAGCCTAATGCCAACCCTGCAATTAACTGGATATTAAAGCGGGGAACTTTTTTTATGACTTAATCTGTTTTTAATCGCTTTACCAATGTTTTACTCGATTTGAAGATAAATGAATACGAGTATGGGAGTATTTTTTAATATTTATTGATAGTAGTGCAGTTGTTTTGTATTCAATTTCAATAGTACCCTAAAACATTTTATTTGTTCATAAGTTTGATCCAGTAAAATTGCAGCAAAAGGGATAAATCAACTTTATGTAGATAAGTAACATAGATTTTCATGTATAGTTTATTCGATTAGTACTTTTTTACCATATTTTGTTTTCATGAAATGAAAGAATTCCATGAATTTAATTCTAGGTTTCAAGGCTAATCTGATTAATGACATGCATCAGTAAACATGATGATCACCAGGTAATAGATTCATGGTTCATAGAAAAGGTGGCCAGTTTAATGTCCTATTTATACAGTTCAGAGCGAGAGACAGAGAGAGTGGTATTTAACTCAGTTGGCTACACTGGAGGTGTAGTCACTGTGTTGTGTGCTAAGTTAGAATTGTTGTCCCAAGTTTTTAATACATCGCCACTTTCCTTCTGTTTCGACTGGAGGGGCGAAATACATGTTACTATGCAGTCTTTCAAATGAGATGCGAGCTGTTGGTTCAATGTGAAATATGGCTGTGCTGTTAAAGAACGAAGTACGCTTTAGAAAGAGTAGGAAATTTTTGTTTTGCCCTATTAACAACCATGTGGACTCCACTGGAAATACAGTTCGCTTCTATTCTATGGACCCATAGGATCTCACAATACCGAAATAGGAGCAAAAAAAAAAAAAGTAGAATGCAACAAATGTGTTTCTAGTAGTTAATTCAAATTCCGAAAGGTCCACTAATCAACTCCAAGAAAAATTTAATTAAATACTCCAAGCAATGAGATACACACCATCATGACAGGATTCAATATTTCAACATAAATTATGTCATCATCAAGAATGTTGATGACACACCGTAACTTATGGCGAAAATATTGTTGAATCCTGTCATGATAGCATGTATCTCATTGTTTGGAGTATACTCTTCTTAATTTAACTCATAAATAAAAAACGGCTTGTTATTACGATGTTGGGTGTCACGTTGAGACCCCCGAAGTAACATCCATGCTGACCTCACTTTGAGAGCAATGAAAGCAGGCCTAGCCTATGGGTATGGTGCAGTTCGGTAATAAATTGCTTTAAAATAGTTACATAGGGAAAAATACAAAATTCTTCAACTATTAGAGATGTATAATGTTGTAGGCAACTCGTGATGAAGCTTTAAAACAATTCTGATTGTTTTTGACGGATGGGTACAAAACTGCATTAGCACCGGCTTCAGTTATGTTCATTGCCATTGGATACCTAAGGCCCTAGGTAGGCCTAGGCTACTCATTCTTTAAAATAAAAACCCCATCACTTACTAAGGTCTAGTAAAAATTAATGATAGGCCTGTGCTAGTCCTAGGTCAGACTTTTTCCTTTGAACCCAGTTACAAAAAAAGGCCAAAAAACAAAAAAATAAAAGATTTTCAGTTTTTAATAAAAGGTAGCCATACTTCCTTATTATTTAATATCCATGACAACACTAACCACAAACAAATCATGCAATTAACTCAACCCGATAATGCTGAAATACATACCTAGCCTATGACAATAATGGAACCTATCTAGGCCCCTTAGACGGCTTGGTACCGTTTTGTTCAGCCAGCCTCACCACAAAACCGGTGTCGAACCACTCACTCTCTCTATCCTCTTCAATCAACCTGCTGGCGACGTCTCCACCCTTCAATCTTTTCCACCTGGCGAGCCGGTTCGACTGGAGTTATCCTTGTTATTAAGTTTCACAAGGGCTTCCTTTTACTATCAATAAATCCTACGATTAAAATACATTGCCTTCGTTTGACAGTTCATTCAGATTGTCATGAAACACAACTCATAAATTTGTTTTTCTTATCACAAAACTTCTGTCTTCTTCCACAGGTAAAAAACTTCTACAATTTCCCAGGTTGACCTTTGAAACCGACCCCAAAATGCTCCTTCGAAAATTTAGAGGGCGCTGTGCAAAAATTTTACTTCAGAGCAAGAATTTTTTTTTTCTCTCATCGAGAAGTCTCACTGTAAAAAAAAATCCGTAAATTTACGGAAAAACTCCTGGCAGCCAGGATGCCAAGAAAATATCGTAAATTTCACGGGCATTTGTATTTTTGTACAGTATATTTTACAGTCCTACTGTTACACGATTAATTTTATAGTAAATTCCCGTAAAATTTACGAAAAAATCCCTAGTAGCCAGGATGCCAAGAAATCCCATAAATTTTATGGGTAAATTTGCGTAAATTTATGGAATTTTTGGCATCCAGGCTACCAGGACTTTTCCCGTTTTTGTACAGTGCATTTTTTACAGTGCACCTTTTATTTACTAATAATTACTATTAATGATAAATATCGTAGTTGCATGAAATTATGTCTATATTTTAATAAAGTTCTAATTGTTATCGGACGGAATGGTAGACCTAATGATTTAATGGAGAATGTTTTGGATTCAATGTTTTAAGTATGCTTTAATTACAGTATACGGACACAAGATGTTCTTGAATTATAATGAATGAATGAATGAATGAATGAATGAATGAAATCAACGGGTAGTGAGTGTATCAATGAACGAATGATTGATTGATTGATTGATTGACTGAATGAATGAATGAATGAATGAATGAATGCATGCATGAATGAATGAATGAATGAACGAATGAATGAATGAATGAATGAATGAACGAATGAATGAATGAATGAATGAATGAATGATTGAATGATTGAATGAATGAATGATTGAATGAATGAATGAATGAATGAATAGACTGGATGGATAGATGGATGGATGAACGAATGAATGAATGATTGAATGAATGAATGATTGAATGAATGAATGAATGAATGAATGAATGAATGAATGAATGAATGAATGAATGAATGATTGAATGAATGAATGAATGAATGAATGAATGAATGAACGATGGATGAATGATTGAATGTGCACCCCCACCAAATACGCGACTGATATAAATTACAAACAAAACAGAACCTGGCAACATACCAAAGTTGACAAATGACCAAGGAGTAGCAAAAGCGAAAGTCACTGTCATGTAAAAAGATGTGCTGCTCCTATTAGTAGAGACTCTTGTGTAATTTCGTAGGAATTTTTTGCTAAAAATGATTTTTTTTCTTTGCGAATTTGGGATCATTTGCTGTCAAAATATGTGAAAATGTTAAGGTTCAATTTTTCTGACCCTAAAATCTCTTCTTTTCACCATTTTAAAAAAATGGCTGCCACTAAGAAAATCGAGTTTCTATATTGGATCGTTGCTAAGATACGAATGTTGGATAAAAATTCAATTTTTATCAAATATGTCAAGAAAAATTTTCCATTAGAGCAAATATAAACATGACTGTTCTGAACAACCTGGAGGAAAAAATCACGTTCTTACGATGAATGGTTGCTAAGATACGAATGTCGGATAAAAATCCAGGTCAAATATGTCACTTCCGGTTATTTTGGTGAAAATTTTTCCATTAAAGCAAATATAAACATGGATATTCTAAACAACCTAAAGTAAAATTCAACATCTTACGATGAATGGTTGCTAAGCTACGAATTTCAAATTTAAGAAAAATCAACTGTATACACCCACTGGTTGCGAAGATATGACATTAAGGCTTCTCAGTGGCGGCCATTTTTAAAATGGCGGAAAGAAGAGGTTGTAGGGTCAGAAAAAAATTGACCCTAACATTTTCACATATTTTGACAGCAAATAATCCCGAATTCGCAAAAAAAAATCACTTTTAGCAAAAGAATCCTACGGAAGCCCTTTTTTGAACACAACAGTCTGCACTTTGTATACGGTTCTGTCTGGTACTGAGAGAACCAGTGCAAATGCTCGTTGTAGCCTAATGTGCAATACAAATTACTATTATTTTATTTAACTAGATTTTCTGTTCATGTTCAATGTTTTTTTTAGATGAACCATGTTCCTATCATCTGTGTGGTACTGCGAAATGCATACCGAAAGAAAACTTAAGATATCAATGTCAGTGCGACGTAGGATACGTGTATAATAAAAATAAACAGAATTGTACCTGTAAGTTTCATTGAGGATGTTGTTAATGTTTTAACAAAATAATAACAATAGTGAATAGACGAAAGAGGTCCTAATAACATTTCAGGTCCTGATTTAAACACGTTCTTATCAAAAAGTATGTTTGAACTTTATTTAAAAGTAGCAAATCATATTATACGCTATATATGCTATAGTTTTACATTTTAAAACTATATGTAATTTTAGAATATTAGATGCTCTTAATTGACACTGATATACATTTAAAAATGTGTCACGAAGTGTCACAATTAAACACAATTTAGGCTTTATATGTCATCATTTGGAGAAAAAAATAATTATCAGGTGAGATGAATACAATCAGAATACGGAAAGGTTGGATGTTCGTTTTTGTACTATTTTACTTTCCAAAATAGAGTTAAAATTTTACAATTTGAACAAACAACCCCCTCCCGTCTGAAACAATTTACCTCTCTCTGTAAGGTCATTTCTATCTCTGTGTTTAAATCTTCCCTTTAAAAAATCATCTTTTTACCATAGTTCTAGCTTTTACTGGCCTTTTGATCTTTGTGCTTTTGTGCGTTATGAAATTCGCATTCGTTATTTTCACTATCATCATCATCGTCATCATCATCACCATCACCATCATCATCGTCATCATCATCATCATCATCATCATCACCATCATCATGATCGTCATCATCACCACCACCACCATCATCATCGTTATCATCATCATGATCATCATGATCATCATCCAAATCATCATCATCATCGTCATCGTCATAGTCATGATCATTATCATTATCACTATTATTATTATTATTATCATCATCTGCTTTCAATAATTGGTTTGTCTTAGATGACCCATGTTCCTTTCATCCCTGTGGCACTGCGAGGTGTGTACAAGAAACCTTCAGTTACCAATGTCTGTGTGACGTAGGTTTAGTATATGATAAATCTATGAAGTCTTGCATCTGTAAGTTTCAATAACAGTGTACTTTTTTTACATTTGAGATAAACATTAGCTCGTTTAAATTATTTACTTTATTGTAGCTTTTTTCTCACAATTAGTCAAAAATAATATAAGACTGTAGCTCTTCCTACGCTGCATCAGTGCCCATTGTGATTTCAGTTTTCCACAAAGTGACATTGCTGAAAGAAAACTTCTGCTCTTTCGGCACTGCTACAGTTCTGAGACAATTGCAGCTGCAGTCGAAGCTGTGACAGAACCGATAGACGCTTAGCTAATATTCCACACTGCAGCGGGATCGATAGAAGATTATAGCTTTTTCCGCGGGTGTTTTATACTGCAGCAGTGCCGATAGAACACTGCCGTTCATATTGTTTTAGATGTTGCAATTGAAATGCATGGTTCACTATCAGCTTGTTAGATTACTTTCGTATGTGAGTTCTCACTCCAAAATGAGTCACATCGTAGGTGAAATTAAATTCAGTGAGATAATCACCACCAAAGTAAGTTTGAAGTCAAATTTTTGAGAAATTAAGTTCTAATCACTTATGAGTACTATGGTACTTATATTTCATTATAATACACTTTTTAAAAAGGTTTTTATGTAGGAAAGTGTCCTTCAAGCAGATTTTCTGAGATTTAATTTTTTTATTTTTTTGCTTTATGGGTGGTTTTCTCAAAACCGTATTTCCATACTTAAAAACTTCAAATGCTCATATCGTTTGATCTCCTTATGAATGTCATTTAAAGTGTAGATTGCAGCTTATTTTATGCTCTATTGGAAGGTACCAATAACTCAATTTCGGATTTTCTTACCATGAGACTCATTTTGTGGCGAGATCTCACATATTTTTATTGCTCTTTGTCTTCTTTCACAATGCAAACTAGCCTTATCTCTTGTCCGTATTGAACTCTTTTCAAAAAACTTATAATAAAGACTAATCCTCTTCATCCTACCCTACCCTCTCAATTTACATGCTGTAACTATCCCATTTACCAGCAAACCCTTTGAGATGGCATTTGGGCGGGTTGGTGAACCAGGTTTTGCCAGAGTCTTATCTCAAAACCTGTTGTTTATGAAAACTTAGGCATTATTATTATCTTAGTTGTAATTAAAAATAAAAATTATTATACATAGTATTTTGAATTTTTAAAATCAATTATCAATTATCAATTATTTTAGAAGATATATCATAGGTTTTTCCTTTAATTGTACCAGTCTTATTATAAACTATTCACTATTGATTACCTCCACTGTTAATCCTTTTACAAAATACCCGGCCACAAGCAGTAATAAATTGAGATAAGTAGAGATCGACAAAACCTGGTTTTACAATTGCAGAATTGGTAAATGTATTTGTGTTCAGCCTGTTGGTTACGTCCTCTTGTTTTCTTTTTTCCTCTTATTAGAACAATATAATAGTAAGGTTGCAAATTTACAAAATACGTTAACGAAAATGAATGCGCACACTTGCATTTTTGTAAGTTTCTAAATGTCTTAAAAAATATATCAAATTTTCTGCCTACGAATTGTTGATGATCGTTGCAAAATACTGACCAACTGTGACAGATGCCTATTCAAGGTGTTCAATTCAAACTTTTCTAGAATTTATGAAGTATCCGTTTTCGTATTTCGTGAAGGTGCAAAACCTCCCCATTGGCTATGTCTTGGCGTCTGTAGCTAAAAATGAATTGAATTTTTATTAATTATTATATTCAATTTTTAACATTTTGTTTACAGTTCCTAGGTCTGTTTTTAATTGGAAGCCAAAGACCCAAAATCTTCAATTCTCATTCACGAACGCGAAGTTAAGTTTTAGCCTAGGGCCATATATTCATAATTCCTACGACATTATACTTTCACCAGACGGACCATCTGTAAAAATATCTGTCGTAAGTAAGGTTATTTCAATTCATTAAATCAATATTACTAAATGTAAGATGATGATGACGATGACGATGATGATGACGACGACGACGATGATGAAGATGGTGATGTTGATGGTGATGATGTGACTTGAAGTTGTAATTGTTACTAAAGTATTTATCTTAATGGTTACATCTTCATTATTTTCAAATAATTAAGTTTCTAATACTTCGTATGTTTTTATTGCAGAAACAAAATCAGACGATCACCACGTCGCGATTCCTTTCCCCCAATGGTACAGTTTTTGAGGATATTCCATCAAGTGCAGGGGTTAGTACAGTTGTTGCCTAATCTACTCTATCGTGTTTCTCATAACTTTTTTTAGTTGCCACGTGACTTAACAAAAAGAACATTATCATTTCCACATCACCTTATTGTGTCGTTGATTTTTTTTAGTGATTCAACAGGGAAATCACTAAAAAACCGTAGACCGACAAGAAGAAGACTGTCATCGCGTCTGGAAACCACACACACAGTGAGCGATGGTTTAGTCGTGCGACCATCGTACGACCGTCGCACGACAAAGTAAGTGCCCGGCTTCGTCAATGCTCATTTCTCAATCTTTAAGATCAGAAAAATACCAAATATATATATATCTTACCTACGGAAAAGTATGGAAACGTATATGACCTTTACCTATCCCCACGTTTGTAAAATATATTTTGGAAAGACGGAATTTTCAGTTTTTTTTATTTTTTTTTTCAGAGAGTTTACCTAACACACGAGGACGAAGGTTCTACCGAAGGTGCCGTTGTTTTTGTTGTGGTGGAATTTTATTTAGTCAAAACAGGGGAGTACAAATTTATAGTAAGTTACAGTCATATGACGCGCATTTAAAATGCTTAACATTATGTTTTAAAGTTCCATATTCATGTTGCTATAATACAGCTATCAATGTTCTATTTCTTCAATAAAAAATACTGTTTTAATTAACAATGAAAACCAATGGCATATATTAAAATCCGAGAGGTCAATTTAATCGGTGTCTTATGACGTCAGAGGTCACAAAATTGTCACCTCTGACGTCATAAGACACCGACATTTACAATGTGCAATGCTCACACAAAAGATGGATTTATATTACATAATAATATTATCCATGGCACGCTTACAAAATATTCTTAAAATCTAAATACCATGACATCTATGGCGCTGGGTCCGGGTAGGCGTGGTTTCCGGTATTGATTCTGACAAGTAGTCATTTTCATAGATCCGTGACTAATTTTACTTGATTTCTTGATGGATTTTGCAAGATAGACCAATTTATACAAAATATAGCTTCTATACACCTCCGAGATAGGATGAGAAAGTGCGTTTTTCAAAATGGCCTCCTGTGGATTTGAATCATTACATTACAATTAGGGTACGCTTGTCAACTATGGTACGTCGGGCAGTAGGACGTACAATCTCAGGGTTACCTTATGGTCAAGCTTTAAAGGACAGGTTCACCCAAAAAAATATCTTCCTTTTATGTTCTAGTTTATCATAAAAAGTATATTCAGCCCTGTTTCTGAATTTTTACAATTTATTTTACCTATCATAAGTATAGGTGAAATAGACGAAAATTACCAAGTGGGGGGATAGTTCAAATTACAAGATAGAATCCCTATTCGTTTACATACAAATTGTCTGAAAGAAAGGTATTTTAAATAAATTGTGAAAAATCAACGGTCGTTCTAAAAATATATAGAAAAATACTATTCTTGTGTGTTTGAACCAAAATTGTTCATTTCTGATGCTTTCATATAGTGTAAAGTAGCCATTTTTATTTGATAATAAAAAATTACCCACTTTGCTATTTTGTGTGTAAAAGAATAGGGATGAAATCTAGTGTTTATCTTTATATATTTTTAATTCATGAAACTCAAAAGGAAAAATAATTCTAAAAATTGCCAAATAGCGATGAATATACTTTTTATGATTAAATAAAACAAATAATGAATATTAATTTTTTGGGTGAACCTGACCTTTAAAATGTGTTAAATTTACCTCACCTCTCAGATCGTCTTCTTGATAATTGTAAGGATTATTATAAGAAAGTCAAGAAGAGTGGACACTGACTGAAGCATTGTTTAGATCGTTCAAGAATTTCAACGAGGAACTTTTTCTTAAAGAACATAATCAACAGAATTGGCAGAAGTTATATAACACCTCTAATGTTGATGTAGCTCTGGAATTTTGGATAATTTGATAGGCCCATTTGAATTTTTTAACAATGCTAAAGAATTTTGACTTATTCGGATGAGAGAATTGTCAATTTTACAAAAGTGGTTTATATCTAATTTAATCAATTTTACTATTGTAAACGTTTTTTTAGCCAGCCTGTCAAATTTAGTTTAAACGTTCTTTTATATACTTTTTTTCTGTAATTAGCTGACACCTTTTTCTGGTTACTGTGACGACAATTTTGCTCATTATTGCAAGAGTTCTGTTACCAAGTTGCAGTATAACTCAGGTAAGTTTATAATTTTTTTTAAATAAATTTTGTATTCTTTAGGTAGTCCGGGCCACCTTATAGTAGGCCTACGCGAGAACCTCCCGCTAACGACCATGTCATTTCCAAAATGGTTGGGGATGATGAGCAAACATTTAATGGCACTTCTAGATGCTCAAAAATGATATTATCATATGTCTTTCAAAGTGTCAGAATTTAAGGTAATTGAGACATGACTGTCATCTTCCTATATAATTATATATATGACTGTCATCTTCCTATATATATATACCATGGTGAAGGTAATTTGGACTCGTTCCTATTGAACATCAATTCGGCCCATTCCACTATTAAATTTACTGCTACAA
>JAOTQE010028866.1:0-10395 GCA_025631205.1 Nesometra sesokonis
ATATTCAGCCCTATTTGGGAATTTTTACGATTTTTTCCCCTTGAGTCTCATGTATTAAAAAATATAATAAAAATAAACGCTAGATTTTATCCCTATTCGTTTACACAAGAAATAGCGAAGTGGGTAATTTTTATTATCAAATAAAAATGGCTACTTTACACTATATAAAAACATCAAAAATGAACAATTTTGGTTAAAATACACAAGAATAATATTTTTCTATATATTTTTAGAATGACCGTTGATTTTTCACATTTATTTAAAATACCCCTTTCAGACACTTTGTATGTAAGTGAATAGGGATTCTATCTTGTAATTTTAACTATCCCCCCCACTTAGCAATTTTTGTCTATTTCACCAATAATTATGATAGGTAAAATGAATCATAAAAATTCAGAAACAGGGCTGAATTCAGAAACAGGGCTGAATATACTTTTTATGATGAACTAAATCATAAGGAAGATATTTTTTTGGGTGAACCTGCCCTTTGAATTACTGGTAAATAAAATCAAGTTTTATGGCTTTGGTCTTACCAAACGGTAAGTTTTGTTTGGTTTTTTCACTAGCTCCTTGAGCTCAAATTTGTGAAAACGCATATTTTAAAGATCTTATTATTATTTATTATTATTATTATTATTAATTAACATAATTTGCATGAGAACAGGAATTTGCTTTACCAGTAGATTACCTTGAATTGTATTACTGCAACAGTTCTTCTTTTAGTATCATGCTTCTAAATATTTTTATTTTTTAGATGATAACATTCCAGATGAATATTATTGCCCAATAACAAGAGAGGTCATGAAAGACCCAGTGATTTGTGCAGGTAAGATCAAGGCAACTCTTGTACCGAAAAACGCGTGATGTTCTTAGGGAATCAGAAATTGTACATGATTTGCTTAACAACTGAGGCAATAACCTTCGTTTTAAGAATGGTTTATAAGTCGCCCTGTTGTTAAGTGCAGAGAACATGGTACATGTTGAATTTTAAATAAATTTTTGGTATCGATATCGGTATTGCAAAAATAATAATAAAGTACTGGTTCCCACATTATGATTTTATTTAACCTCATTGTTTTTGTATTACGAAATGTTAATTATGTTCTAAAGTTGTTAACATTAATAACACTTTACTTAATAAAAGCAATCATATATTTAAAATGTACTACTCTATTATGACTTTTTATAGGACTATATAGCAATTGCATATTAATTCACGTAAAAATCTCTAAACTACAGGAAATTTCTATACATCTTAAATGCATGCGCATGTAGCACGTTAATTATTGGATATAGAAATGGATTCTAAATTTCCATTGTCGCAACTCTATCTGTGGCTCTGCCTTTTCTAGGCTGTTTATTATATTGGTATTCTTTCCTGTTCAGGTTGTTAGGTTTTTAATCCAATAGCTTCTCTAATTTGACTTTTATGACTGTGATTTTCTATGTAAAAAAAACTTTACTATGTGATGGCCGGTTTATGTTGTACGTCTGTGCTGGTTGCTGACTGTTTGTTAAAACTTGTTTGTATGGGTCTGCCAGTTACATAGAAACAAAAATAAAGAAGGGCCTACAAATTATCAAAAATCTACAAGCAAATCATTGTTTCTGAAAAATTTGAGGGCAACATACTTCATGCTTTAGTTTCATTAAATTTATAAAATAAATTTCAAGCCAAAAATTTCAAGATCAATACAATATATTTGAATAGTTCATCTTTAAATTTAAATTGTACCTTTTCAAGATTAATTCTTACAACCGTTTGTGATTTTTCTTAATTAAGTTGTAGTTGTACATTAAGTTAATATATGTTGAAATTGTATGTAATGTTATATTAGGAGTCAGGCCTGGACAAGCAACAGCTATTTTCTGGCTCTTTTCACAGTTTGTGTAAAAAACGTTGAATTGAATATTAACAATATGGGCTCATTCATTTTCAGTGTTTTACACCGTTATTTGTCGGTACAAAAAATCCAGTTTTGCCTGAACAGGTATTAATTCCACACCGCTCATGAATTTAACACCGAAACTAAACAGCCTGATATGCCAACCCTGCAATTAAAAACCCACAGCGGGCAACCTTTCTTACGACTTAATCAGTTTTTAATCACTTTATCAATGTTTTACTTGATTTGAACATGGTTGAATACAAATATAGAGTATTTTGTTATGTTTATGGAAAATGTAGTACAGTTCCTTTGCCTTTCATAATACTGTCAATACCCTAAAAACCATAGTCCGTAAAATTGTGGCGATCTGTGCTATCTCTCGCTATTTGGCATAAATTTACCTTTTTATAAAATTTAGTAGTTTTCATAAAAAAATACTGTAGAATAATTGGAATCAATATCGCCTATATCGTTAGTCTTTATCTAGTCATCCTGTGTTTTAAATCAGAGTTTTTGCCTGGATGCACATACCACCCACAGATAAAAATCAGATTTTACCCTGTTTCTTTTTATGATTCTCGCCCAAATGGGCCCTATGAATTTTGAAACCAGCACTGGAAACCCTCAGTACCAATAATTCAGGCTGTAAAAAGTTACAACCCCCCTGCTGCTACCCCCCCCCCCCCACAACCCCAGGGTGCAATTTTGTATGTGTAGCTGGTGAACGTTGTTCTAAAACCCTTTATTTGTTATGTTTATGTTGTTTATTCTCTTTTCTCATTACAGATGGTTTTACATATGAACGTTCATCAATAGAGGCATGGCTACTCAAAAACAATAGTAGTCCTATGACCAATTCTCCGCTTGTCAACTGTCACTTAACACCAAATAGAGGTCTGAAGGCAATTATTCAGAGAATGTACAACAAATGAGCCTATACGTTTTTGTATAGTGGGGGAGATGCATGAATATTGCTGTGAAAAACATTCAACACTTCCTTCGTCCCAAGCATACTAAAATAGTATTTGCAATATTAAAGATTCAAATCAATCTGAATCATGATTGATTGATTGAATTTGGTTCATAAAATATATTGCGTATAACGAAATGACATCATACGTAAGGAACAAGAGAATTATAATAAAACTGGAAAGAGAGACATCTTCAATAAAGTATTAATGTAGCTAAAAGGTACAGTAAGATAACCCTAGTTAACCAAATTATATAGAGAATCATATACAATGTACATCACAATCACTATCACTATCTTTTAAATTCAAGGAGTTTAGTTGAGGCTGTGGAATTTGTGAGGAAAATCCAATTTTTTATTCTGTTATAAAATAGCTGGATTTTCCTACACCTGTAAAATGAGAGATTTTAAAGTTATATTCACTGTACTAGTTTTTATATATTGGGAATACAGTACATAATACGGAATAGTTTTGTAATATATTTTGTGTATATGTAACCCCCCACCCCCAACCCCCGTAACATTTGAGCAACCAAGCACTAATTTGTGACCGGTTGCCTTTTCCAAATCATGTCTGAAAATTTAAATGTATTCCCAAAGATTGTTTTAAAAATTGAGTGACTGTACATATCAATTTTTGTAGCAATAATTTAAAACAAACAAAATTTCTGTACAGGCATGTGTTTATTCATTCCATAATATTTTGCAGCTAGTACATCTTATTAATTGGGCATACCGGTACCATAGCTGCAGAATAATGATATTCTGCACCTACTTTGTATACAGCTGAGACTAAATAAATATAGTAGTCTCCGTATACAGTGAGACGATATTCTGCACCTTGAATGATACGCTGTAGTCAAGACATGTCCTAGGCTAAATAGATGTTGGATGTCAATGCCTAGGTAGCCTAGCGTAAACAAATCTCAATTAGCTGAAAGTTTAATTTTATGTTTACCAGTAGTTTGGTTGCCTCATTTTCAGGGATTTTGAGAATTATTTTTCATTATATTTTGAGGCTACCTTGGGCCTAATTTTTTATGGACTACTGTAAATATAATTTCTATAGGATGAGCTCACTTAGTATTGTTGTGACAGTCTTAATTTTTTACCACTGTTTTGGAAATTTCTCAAAACAAATGCGTACTAATTAGTATTATTAGCTGATCCACAATATCAGCAGATCAGCTAGTGTTATTTTATGACTTATGTTAGTTCTCAAAATCTATACACATTTAAGAATTTTGACAATATTCAACATTATGTTTACTATTTTTCAATTAAACATTAAACTTATTTAACTATTTTCAATTTATTCTCCATTGTTTTGCCATCCTCCATCAATTGTTTTAATGTTGTTGAGGGGTACAATAAATCTTTAACCTTTAAGTATGTTCTAAGGACTTCAAATCATTAAACATTTAATTAGTAATTTTAATTCCAAGTAAAATTAGCAATAACTGCAGTACTGTGATGCTTAAATTATTATGATAGAGTAATTTTCTGTTGTACTACAGGCATTTGTCACTACATAATCAATTTTTTTTTAATGGCTCCCATGATTAAACACATTAACAAATAGATTAAGGCTATGTTCAGATTCACGGCTTAAGCGGAGCTTAGCGTAAGCGAGGCGCAAGCTAATCTGCGGCGTAACGACCAAGGTGTTGATAAAGTCATAAGCAATTTCAAAATTGCCGCCAGTGGGTTTCTACTAGTTCAGACACAGATAATCGTTGAGTCTGAACATAGCCTTAGACTAAATAAAATATGTGTAAAGGTAAAAAAAAATAAAATGCTAAAGCAATATATTTTATTGTATTTAAAACTACTTGTGGTAGAATAAACCAAAATCAGTTTGATGTACGGTTAATCAATTCCCTTTGGTGACTTTACTAAAGCCAGAAATGTGTATGAGATAAAAACCACACTTCAATGGAGAAGTACTGTAAACATGAAAATGTGGAAAAACCACATGGCCCAGAAAAATGATTAAAATCACTATTTTTAATGGCCGCACCCACCTACCGCAATAGCATTCCTGATGCGTTCACGACACGTTCACGATACGATTAGTACACGACACGGTGCTTGTCGTGATCTTGTCGCGAATGTGACGTGAACGTGTTATGGTGGGAAAAAAGCGCGCCACGGTTACGACACTCAAACGACAGTCAACGTCTCTCAAGGTATAGGTTGAGTTGCTCGTCTTGATAGCTGCGCTTCTCTAGGAGTTTATGCAAGTCGGAAATTAGCTGAGAAAAAGGAAAAATGAGGAGACAAGACAGCAGAGAAGATATAGCTGCTGGGTTAGAGCATGGAGAGGGGGACTATTTTATATATGCTATTCTTATTTAATCCCACAAGTGTGTAAAAGAAGGAACCTATGTTCTTTTAGGGGAAAGGGCGGTTAGGTTTGACAGCACGGAAGTTTACCTAGCTATGTCATTTTTTTTTTAAAAAAGGCTTGTGTACATAATTATTCAGCGTACTTTTATTTTGAAAGAGGAAGAGGCGTTTTTCTCTAAAATCTGTTTTTTTTTTGGAAACAAAAAAGAAAAGTAAAATAGAAATGGTTGAGGCTGCTCGTTGTATAATACAAAAACAAGTTTTAAATAACCAGGAAAAGGTAGGAGGGGTGTAGAACATGTATTTTTGTGCCTTTAAAATGTGCAGCAAATAGGGTTTTTTGTTTGGATTTCAGTGTATTTTTAAAGCCTGTAGGAATGTCTATAAGCATATTTTTTATAATTAGAGGAATTAGTTATTTTGTATCTGTAAATTTTGATGGGCTCACAAAAATTTCGGAGGATGCTCCTATGAGCCCATGAGGTTTTTGACCTTATAGGAATAAGGCATACTCTTCTTCAAAAGTGTGTCACTGCGTCGTGACCTTGAAAATCGGCGTCGAAAAACTGTCACAAGCGTGTCTTAATCCCGTGCTCACTACACGACAACTTCGCGACAGTCCACTTTCGTTCATAACATGGCGCCGTGTCGTAAGGAATTTTAAACCGTTCAAAATCTGTCGCAAACCTCATCGGCCATAACAACAGAGTTACGACGCGCTAGCAAGGTGAGTATCCCATAAAGAGTCCTACAACATTACGTAATTATTATATTATCTTTGAATTTGCTTCCTAATTGGTAGTAAAAACCAAAATGTACTGAGTGTAGAAAACAGGATTTCATGTCTAAAAAAGAAACCATCTATATGAAGAGACAAGAGACAAGTCTAATATCTTGCAAACGAAAAGAAAAATTAAAAATATTTAAAGTAGACTGAATTATGTACACATTAAAATATATATGTATGCTTGTAAATTAAACAATAATGGTAGTATGCATATATTGTTGAATAAAATGAATTTAAGGAAGAAAAGGAAAAATCATTTAAGCCAAAAATAAATATAAAGCCTGCTTTTGTAACAGTCATCAGAGGCTATCATTTCACAAATGCTTTATATGAAGTGAAGGAATAAAAGAAAAAGTATTAATAAAGTAACTAGAATTGAACTCGTCACTTTAACAAGTTAGCTGATCCGCTGTTGCTTTTAGTTAAAATCATGTTTACAAATGACGTAGGCAAAATGAATGGAAAAGAATTGTTTCCGCCTTAACGTACTGAAATTTAAATGAAATTCGACGAATTATAAGGAAGATACGGCAAATATTAATATGATCGAATACCATTAAATTTTTACTATGCTAAATTAAAATACAAATTAGGCGACGTCACAATGACATACTTGCATTTGCCATACATGAAATCATATCTACGATAAATAATCTTTCATAATATCCTATCCATATAAATTTGAACCCTAGACCAAAATGCCGAATTTTGGACTCAAAGATTTTAGATTTTAAATTAAAATTTCTCTTTTCATTAGAAAATCTTAACGCTCATGTACACTTCACGCACACTGGATGTTAAGATACCTAAATGTGAACATGGACTTGAAGTGTATTTTTCCTAATAATGATTGACAAATTATAATTGGTTAGGTAATAAGGTACAAGAAAAACTTGTGCTCGTAGATGACGTCACTATTAATTAAGTGTAATAGTAAACTAAGAGACATGTCGATAACTTCAAATTAAACTACAATAGTTTATAAACATGCTTTTTTTAAGTAAAATTTGAATGTTGAAAATTCATGACGTCATGTCCTGTCAACCTTAACAACCCATCATATATCTACATGTCATATGCTTTCTGAATATGAAATAAAAATTGTGAGTGCCCGTGCCGTTTAGTAGATGTAACTGTTTAAAAACATGCTGAATTTTACTGTTTGGAAAAACCGTGTACACGCTTCAAAAGTTCGATGCGCACGTAAGTCATTGTCTCACAAAGTCATTGAAAGTCTTATTTATTCATCAATACATTGTCAAAAACCCGAAATGTTAAAAATATCACAATTTCTGTCATCCATGCGTGCTACATGCACAAAATGCGCACGCGCACGTAAAATTTGGGTCACAATGTTGAATGTTGCAAATGGCCTAAAACATGCTCTAAGGTAAATAAAATTTAATTTTGAGCCTTTTAAAATTTGTACGTACGTGCGCGTAACGAGTCATGCGTGAGGAAATATGGCACAGGGAGTTCAAGGTTGACATAAGGTTTATGCTCACTAAATTTGACGTAGAAATGTTGGTTGAAAAGTTATGGTAGATTTAAAAACGTGTGGATGACGTCACGCGTAAGTAGTCACAATGATTTTGTTAGTGTATCTATTCCTGACCAACACCAAAGTTACCTGAAATTTTCATGTTAATAGCTTGTGTCAATTTTGAGTAAACAAAAATTGACAGAAAGAAATAAATGAAAAAGATGTTGATTTCATACAGAAACGCTGATTCCGCTATGTAGCGGATCAGCTAAAAATTGTTTGTTTCACCTGAAGCTATTACCTCAAATTACAAAAATACATCACAAAAGGTTTAGCGTTTATGGTAGCAAATATTTTCCCAACAAATTTGCCACTACAGCAGCAGAATCAAAAAGCAATTCACCTACACTCATAATTAAAGCTATCTTCTGCATTCCTATATTTATACAGTTTTACTGTAATTTTTGTTTTTTTCATTGAAATGAAATTTGCAATATTTACAAAGTACAAACAAATATTATTACTAGCACTATTATCATAATTTTATTGTTATCATAATATTATAAAAACATGTCTACTGTACTAACAGTTGTAAACACTGTACTAATATATAATAATTTGAATAAATATAGTTTGATTATCTTATACAGTCTACTTAAGGAGTAATAAAATGTATTCAATTTCTCATGAATAAAATATCAAGAAAGTAGTTAATATTATGACGTTTTAATAGAGCATTATTTAAGCTGTAATCTTCAATTTAATTAACATTCTTTTGATAAGCAGATTCAAAGATCTGGACATTTAAAATGTTGAAAATTAACCTAAAATATAATTTTTCAAAACTTGGCTTCAATAAATAAATGTAGATTGTCACTCATCCAGTTAAACTTGGCTTCAGAACTATTATCTCAGTTTAATCACTCACAAATAAATCAGAGGCACAAAAAATGAAAAAAATGAGGCTACTAAAGTAATATTAAAATATGGCATTTGTTTATTTGGGTTACGTCTTTCTAATCTGATATAGATCGCTTGTATGTCGATGACCTCTGGCTACCATGTATCTCATTTGTGAATTTTATAATTTTCAAATATGTTTGAATTTGTTATTTTTTCTATTTCCAAATTCACGGCTTAAGTGGAGCAAGGCATACGCTAATCTGCAGCGTATCAACCACAATGTTCAGATACAAGGCATTGTGCAAGTCAAGCATTTTAAAAATTGCCGCCAGTTACTTTTCCTATGACCATTGATCGGTCAACTTTTGCAACAAGTTCAAAATCATTCAGATGTATGAGGTTACCTCCATAGCTTATGCTAACCTGTGGTTTGCCTGAAGTGCAAGTTATGCTCCAGATTAGTGACTTATGCTAATCACCATCTAGTTCAGACACAAATTATCGTACGCTGCGGAAGTTACAGTATGCTCCGCTTAATCGTCGAGTCCTAACATACCATAACATTCAGATCTCTTGTCAAGTGATTGTTAGTGCAGATATTGGACTTGTAACCTGAGATTAAATCCATGCAAAGTTTCTATTCCCATTCAAAACTATGCAAGAAATATTTTAAAACAAATCAAGTGCACTCTTACTATCCATCACTCAAAAGAAGATTACTTAGTTAATTACTTAATCAGACACAAGACCTAGAGCTTTAAGCCAGAGATAAGAATTATTCATTCTGGACAGTCCCATAGACAGTCGGTTTGACGGCCCCTGGTACTTTTTATTCTGTAATTTTATTTTCTTTATTCCTATAGTCTTATTTACTGTTTTCATGGAAAATTATTCTTTAGGTACCACCTGGACCATAAAAAAATGGTTTATTAAATACATGTGGTCTGCTATGGCTGATTTCCACTATACAATTAGTGAGTATAGTTCATTCTCTGTTGTTGAACTGTTTTTATTTCCTTCAGATATTCTTTCAATTTTGTCCCCTGCATCTCAGCGAAGACTGGCAAAATATGGATGCCCCTTTTGGAATATTTTTGATACCCCCTCAGATAAACCTGCAACACAACCCTTGGCTTTACTTGATGTTATCAGTCTTTAGTGCTGTTTTCCTTTTTATCCTTCTGTTGTTCCATTCTTTTTTTACTGTGTTGATGGTCCACTGTGGGTATCTGTAGAGAAGACTATAAACAGAGACGAAAGAGTCCACTTATTTTGTCGCATATACAACCCTGTGGTTAGGCGACCGCGATCTGTCATTCAGGTCTTCAAACCAGATGACAATTTCAGTTATGAATCTACTAATGGTGTGTTGCGAAACTATACAACCACACTGTTATCTGTGTTTATATCATTTTTATATACAACATATTATATCCTTATCAACAATTTCTTGTCACCCTTTACTAGTAAATGCCACAAAAGTTTTCACGTTATTACAATTAAAATTGTTTCATAGCAATGCTCCTTCTTTACCAGTTTCTATGTATATTGACATGGCATTGTAGAATTGGGATTATGTTGAGGCAGATCCAACATCGATAACTGTTCTGATTTTGTTTTTAAAATTTTTATGCTACTTGATGGGAATTTTATATTTACAATTTTATCAAACTTAATAGTTTACTTGAAGAGTTTTTGTATGTATAAAGAAATATACAAATACCGTATATTTTGGTGTATAAGTCGCATCTTTGTATAAGACGCAATGTAGACGGAAAATTTTGTGATTTTTTATATGTCCTTTGTATAAGACGTGTCTATTTTCAGCTCAAATTTTCTTAAATAGGTCGAAGTATTTATTTTTTTTAAACACTAAACTTTTACAAACTAATAATTTTTAGTTTTAGTCGACAAAGGCTTTTTGGGCATGAAATTTCAACCTAAAAATGTGCGACATACGAAATGGAAATCCCCGTCGTCGCCGACTCACAGTCACAACAACGATATTTCAATT
>JAOTQE010028877.1:0-10395 GCA_025631205.1 Nesometra sesokonis
CTAATGACTAATACAATGCCAAAAATTAAATCAAGGAATAATTAATATTTTTTTCAAAATTTTATCATTATCATCATCATTATCAATTCATGTATTAAACCATGTATTGTTTTAAAGCTATTTCCATTATTTAATAATAAAAAAAAACGTATCAAATTAAATGTTAAATAAAAAAAGATCTAAAACTTATTTGTGATGGTTACATTACAAAACACTTGATAATACATTGCAGTTTACAAGGCTAAATATCATTTTATTTATAGCCATCACTTTATACCACAAGTTCAAGGTCAGAGAAGTGATCTTGTCATTGGGATTAGCGCATCCTGGGCCATCTGGAGACGAAGCCATTTAGCTAAATGAGCCGGGCAATTCACGTAGCTCAGCCGAAAGCAGCCGGCAGTATATGCATCTCAGATAAACTCCAGACATTTTCCCTACCAGGAATACTCCGGAGACACTGTGGTCTACTGAAGTCAACATTGTTCCTAACATAAGACCCTACACGTGGCGGCACTGGAGAATTAACAAAGCATGTAATTTTATACAGCAGTGGAGTAAAAGTACAGGCAATCGGAATTTGCCTTGAAAGTCACATACTCTAATTGATAATACACATATACAATAACATTCTTTATATAACAAATTTTAAAAAAAATGGGAACAAAGAAAACCTTGATAAAATGGCAAAAGTGAAGTAATTTTAGTATAAAGATTATTCCATTATTGAAATATGTTTTGAAAAATCAATAATAAATAAATATTTTATACCCTGATTGATTCTAAAAGATTATATAATGGAAGTTTTAATAGAATATTTAAAAATTCACATTTTGATTAATACTTTACTGCACTTAAATATTACTTTCATTTGTGAAATTAAATGAATTTGAAAGTATATTACTAAGTTGAATAGTTCACCTATGTATACTCTTATTCTGCATATGAATACTGAATTTTCATACAATGATTACTGTAGATACTGTAATTTATTTTGTACTAAGGCCTTAAAAAATCTTCTTTTTTTTTTCAAGCACTGCATTTTTTTAAAATTTGGGTTGCTCAGTCTGAATTTTTTCTTTTTCACTTCATTTTCTGCATTCTGATTTTTGTTTATTATGTAATTGTTTTTTTTTCAGGATAAATTTATTTTTCTTAAAAATTTCGGAATAGCTTTATAAATTTAGATATAAATTAAAAAAGCATTAGCCCATCCATATCATAAACAAAGAGAAGTATATAAATTTTATGATGATATTAGATGTCATTTAACATGAATAATCCAGTCGTTGTCACCGGAGAAGCACATAGGTTTGTCTCCCGTACACTCGCAGACTTACTCCGGGATTAACTGAAATGTACTTGGTCGCTATGTTCATTTATCTTGCATTGACGAGTACGTACACGATTAGTAATCCCATAATCTTTATAATATATCATAAACTGAATGTGTTCGGATATTAATACGATATTTTGATCCTTGTTTGAGTGTAGATTGGTGAGAGACTTCATTTAAAACCCTCAGGGGTTTACGTAAGACAGATATCTTACTAAAGACAAGCTATGTTTTAAATGTTGAATTGACAATTAAATATTTAAATCTTTATATCTGTTAAACATGGCATAACATTATATGATTTTCATACTGTATTGTCTTATACATGCCAACTCTCATGCATGTGTGAGTCACACACATGGGAACCCACTTTGATCATCTCACATTCATAATTTTTTCCTGACACCTGAGCAAAATTCCCATTTTCTAGACAAATGCATGCACTCATACATATGAAGAATTCATGAGAAAGTGACCAATGTTTTCCCTTGTACAGTGGCTTTAGCCATCAATTTACCATTAAAAATTACAATTTACCAGTAGAGATTTTGATCATTAAAAAATAATTATAACATTTTGATTCTCATATATTTTTGCCCTCTTTACTCTTTAGTATAACAAAAATATAGGAATGTTCACAGAGTCCCATAGTTATGTAGACATTTGGGGTAGGACCAAAACTACCCAAAAGCCATGCCTGACAAATCATGTTTTTTGGACAATAAATTTTTTAATTGGGAGAACACTTATAAATACACAGTAAAATATGATTAAAATGGCCTCGTATAAAAATTTCTGAAATACAAGTGTGAACATCAAAACAAGTACCCTAGTATTCAATTTGCAACTACTGTACCATCTTTTATGTGCTGGTGGTAAAAATTTGTCTTGAGCATTGGAATCAAAAAAGTTGTCCGGTATAATTTTATTGCTTAAATGACTGGATGTGAAGCGCTTATGCCTTGACAAAAAGTGTTTATGCATCCTGCGAAGGTCAAGATATGCAAATATCATCAAATACATGATATGCCAATGAGATTATTTATGTGATGATGCTTGATAGCTATGGAATTATGTTAAAAATCGATAAACCATTGTTATGACAACGAAATCAAATATCCAACTGGGAGTCAAAGCCATGTCCATCCACCAAGCTGAATGTATTGGTTTCTATACACATACTTTAATTGAATCAATTATCTATAATTATCCATATTCTGCCACTGAGAGAAGAAAGAAAATGCAGCTAGGATGAACTATCTATTCGCTTGAAGTCCCCGTTTTGACAATAATTTATCTATTCCACTACAAGTTCAATAAAAGTAGTGTTAACGAAATCTAATTTTTGCTCCACAGGTTTAATGTACAACGTCTATTTCAAAACACAATAACTGCCCATCAAGTTTGAATTTGATAATCAAAATGAGCCATTTCGGAGCCGATTAAGTTTATATACTCGCTTTAGATTTATCAAGGAATAGTCTTAGTAATTAATGAAACATTGTTTCTATGGTAACACAATCTTGTTTATTAAATTGGAGAAAGTACAGTATGATAAGATTAACAAATGACATTCGACAGTGCATATAAATGTTCATTTGTTTAATATGTCAACATTGCAAGAGGAAACGGTAAATTGTTATTAATTATTTTTAATGTAATATCCTATTAACAACAATATACTTCCTTTAATGAATTCTGTACTGTTCGACTATGTGGAAGTTCATATTCTTGTGGAAAGCTTGGAAGCATCATCTTTTTTTAAAGAAAATTTAAAAATTTGATTTTTTCATTTGTCTACAATAACATTAACAAACAGTTAAATTCATATTAAATTAAGATATTTTTTTTTTAGAGATATAAATCCTCATCTTTTAAAAAGAATTGTTCCTCGATATAAACAATAATTGGGGCATGACACGACAAAATTACCAAGTTGTAGGAAAATTTAAAACTGAGTTATAGATAAAACCATATTACACTTTTCGCAAGCTTCAAAATGAGGGGGTCAATTATCAAAATCGGACATTTATAACTGAAGTTATTGGACAAAATAAAGTATACACAAATTGCCTTTGTATTTGTATTCCCATTTAATTATTAATGCTTAAATGTTTACAATTTACAACGACAATAATTTAAATTCATTTTAAATTAAGAATTTTAACTTATATACTTGGAGATAAATTACCATGGAAAGATTATGCAATCAATATTTTACTTGCCTTTATTAAATTGCATATAAGTATGAATATTTACATTACTAATTAGAGAGTAGATGTCCTCCGGTGTTAATTTAAGGAAATGCAGATTGTGTAACATAGTGCTATACTACTTAAGTAAAAAACAGTGTCCTTATTAGTGTCCTTATAAACTTCTTGTAAAGATTAATAAAATACCAGGGATGATTCAAGTGGAAGGGTGTGGAAGATCGGAACAACCAGATGTTGTCTTTTTACAGCTTCATCATAGATGCGACACAGTTTACGAATTAAAATTTAATATTCCTTATGTTACGACAATTCCAGAACATCCTGGTGCTTGTGTTTACAATGGTACTTAGCATACTTAACTGCAGTTCTTTAGTCAATAGTTGCACCGACACGAAACCGATCGATAGATTTGACCCTTCGCCCACTTGTTCCCAGATTATGCAGGTGAGCATCTTCATGATTAATTTGACAATCACTGTCCTACCCAATAAATTACTTGTTATTTACTTCAATTAATTACAGAGCATGGTTGGGGGTGGGGGATTATTTATGTTAATTAAAAGGTCTGTGACCCCTCAGTCATATATTAAGCTTGTAAGGTCATGGGATATAGCTGTGTGAGGCATATTTAAACCATCTGTGGAGAGCTATTCTAAATAGTTGCATACCAGGCCCTTTACCACAGTGAATAGAATGCATGTATAAATGAGGCTAGTTGTGGCAAACCCACCAAGTTGTCACACAGAAAGTTATTGAGAAATAAGCAAATAAACAACAGGAAATATAAACAAACACAAAGGCAATTTGTGTATATTTTGTCCAATAACTTCAATTATAGATGTCGAATTTTGATAATTGACCCCTCATTTTAAAGCTTGTGAGAAGTGTAATAAGAAGTGTAATATGGTCTTGACAATAACTAAATTTTCAATTTTCCTACAACTTGGTGGTTTTGCCATGTCATGCCTCAAATGTATGACATGTAAAGAGCATGTTAAGAGTAAGCCTACTGAACTATGAGATTAATTTCTTCACAATATCTCATTGTGGGGGAGGGGGAGAGACAGGGAAGAATTCAACAATTATATATACACAGAGTGGTGGGAATGGGGGGGGGGATGGTGTGTTAAACTTAAAGTGCATAAAAATGCATACAGGGGGAGGGGGGTTCAGGGTAAGTTTTATGTATACATAATTCCGCAGGTTATTTACAAAAATTGTCTTATTGAGAAGCACAATAAACATCAAGGAGTCCACAATGAATATGTACAGGGGTAGGTGGTGGGAGATGGTCCAGCTGAAAATACAAAGCAACAAAGGTGAAAGGGTGGTGAAAATTGCCGAAAAAATGTATATGAGGCGTGTCATGGCAAAACCATCAAATTTTTTGCAAAATAAAAAATGGGAGTTAATAATGAACACTTACTGGACCTTTTGTAAGCTTTAAAATGAGGGGTCAATGATCAAAATCAGACATGTATAACCAAAGTTAAAGAACAAAAAAGACAAAAATTTTCTTTGTATTTGTTTATATTTCTTATTGTTTATTTGCTTATTTCTCAATAACATCCTGTGCGACAACTTGGTGGTTTTGCCATGTCTTACCTCATACGTAATTGTTGAATGCCTCTTAGGTGTATTGTTGTAAGTTTCAATTCATATGGATACCACACTATAATACAGTATGCCAAATTTAGAGATATTCTTTAGATTTTTATCTCAACAAAACACCATTAGTGCAGAAGGATAGTTTATTGAATATTTCCAAGCCGGTTTTGGTATACAGTACCAGAATGTCCGGTTAAAGGTCTTTAGTTCAAATGGGAACGTGCTCGTATTCAGCTATCTTATTTATTCACCTAATATTTGGGCTAATTATCAAATATTGAAACAGTGTTTTACATATTTGTATAACTTGCAACTAAATAGCCCAGAAAATGTATGATTATGAATTTTGTAAAATTATCCTGAGTTACTCCCGACATTCTATACAATTTAATATTAATTATATAGTTTACCATTACATTTTTCATTCAAATTTAAAATCTCCAGGCTACAAGATGTTGTAGTTTGATAGCCTATAACATTTCATCGTTTAAATATACACAGTACAGTAGAATTCAGCTGTCAATGCTAATTTTAAATGTTCTTAAATAAAAATAGTGAAAGTGGAATTAATCAGGCCACGACAAGGTCATTTACACAGTGCTCAATTATCCACAGAAAAGGCTACCAGCTACTAATGGCTTACATTATTGTAAAGTGGTAATTTTCGTAGTACATTAATTTTTGTACTTTTCATGTAAAAAGGAGCTACCATAAAAGAAAATTCTCCACATAAAAGTGTGTAACAAAAATTTAAATTCACAAAATAGAACATACCGATATTGTAGTAGGTTTGCAGACTGCGGAAATTTACGCAAACATTATCACTATTATGCTATAACAACATTCGTGTTGATGATATTATAGCACTGGTAATGATTATTTCATAATTAGGGTGTTATTTCATAATTATGTTAATAATACAAAACTCCTACAGCCATAACCCATCATCATAGTGATATCTACTAATGCAGAAAAAATATATATCATATCAATTACTTTTCCAGAGATAAAAATACATTTTGTACATCTAACAAGATGAGCCATGGTTGCATGGGATTTCCTGTAAAAAAAGCTTCAACATAAATAGCTAAAATACTACAGCCAGAGCAAATAATTCTTAAAATTTTTTAATAGTAATCCTCAAGAAACTAAGTATACCATTGACTATGCTCACTACAGGGCCAACTTTTTCTTAGTCAAATTGGCTAAAGGTTCACGATTTGTTTAAACCAAATTATAAATTCTTTAGCCAAATTTCAAAAAACAAGAAAACCGATAAAAATGCATGTAAAATTGATATTTTTGGGGGATTTTCATCTAGCCAATTTGGCGAAAGAGGTCATTTTTATTTTAGCCACATCAGAATTCCAGAAGCCATTGGCGTCTTGGCGAATAGTTAGAGTAAACATAGATTGAAGGATTGAGATACTGTACCATGTTTATTCAATATTTCAACATTAGTTACATCATCTTCATGAATTTTCCATCAAAATATGGTGTAAATACCATTATCTAAAAACAAATTTCATATATTGCATGCAAGACCCGCCAAAATTATACCATGTAATTTTCACTTTGGAATAATACCGTATGCCTAATTAATTAAATTATCTTCGTCTATTTTGATTATTATTAAAAGACCTTCGGTATTATATGAATGTGTCGAGACAATTGTAAATGAGATGAAAATCATCCTTTGTCTTTACATCAAATTACCATAATATCCCCCCGTTTCTTTTCCCCATTGTATATCATGTTATACAATGAATATGAAATAATAAGGATAAGTCTACACATTGGAGAAGGATCTACAGACCCTAGAGGTACATTGGCTAGAGGGTTGCAGAAACAAGTCGCCATCCACAGACACTGGTGGGAGCGTAATTAAAGACAAAGTGTAAACTGAATCGGCTTAGGCTAATCATTATTTCACTAAAGACTTACCGACTATATACGATCCTTTCTATTTTACGATCGTCGGTTAGCGGTAATTTAATTGTCTTAAACAATCTTTTCAAACAACCTTACATTTTAACCATATATGTATTTATTTAGATTTATTGCATAAATGCAATAATTTTCTCTTTTGAAAAAAAGCCTTAATTTTGGAGTATTATACAGTAGCCATATAAAATTTACGAGGATATAAATTTTTATGCACAAAAAATGTTTAACTTTCTAGACTGTTAGACGATTGGAATAGTTTAAACTGTCAAAAACAATTTTTGAAGCTGGTTTACATCCAACTCCACGCGAGGAAGACTTAAGAATAGATATTGTTGCCTATGGTTGGTAGACAAGAGAGAATATAATATTTAAATATAAATCAGATATTTCCACTACTGCCGGAAGGAAGTTGGCTTGAATAACTTTTAGAAAGTGTAGGCTTAGTAATTTTTGTTCAAAATTATATATAGTATAGGCCTACTATGAATTAAGTTTATCATTACCATATTTAGCAATATTATTAAATTATCGTTATTATTAAGATCATAATCATTTGATAATACATGGTCTCAAGTACTAAACAGATTGAGAACAAAAGTTGGCAGACAACACCAGAGAATGGGCATAGGCCCTATACAAATTCTTCAAATTCTAGCCTAATTTCCACGTCCAATTTGTAGAAAGTCTACGTAAGCTAAATCATCTGGTATTAGGCAAGTATTTTGACAATTTAATTCTTTCAAAAACAAAAATATTTATTGAACTAATGGGCAGATAGAAGATAAATAATAATAATAAACTTGACATTGATTAATTACTACTGTTATCTTTTGATCTTTATTAAAACAACTGCACATAAGTATAAGATACAGATGATAAACCGACCAAACAGGCTTCAAATGAATACCACACTAAAAAAAAATGTTCCAGAGGCAGGCCAAAAACATTGTAGATACGGACAATAAACTTGGACTGGAATGAACTAAACACTGCCGAAACAAGAGAAGCTTTCACAATCCTTCCTTGTTATGGTTGGCCACGCCAGAAATTGACCATTTGCCTTTGCACAGCGAGCCTATATAGGCCTAGCCTACACGGTCACGATTGTTTTGTGAATTCGCCAATGTCCAAAATAAATCTACTGCGCATGCGTTTTGGAGTGGTGTGGTGATCTGTTTCCTCCAGTTTTTACATTTCATTTATGATGGTTAGGGTAAGATCTTTAATAAGGATTTTGCACTATATTAAATTTCTCTATATTTCAAAAGCAATAAGACTTGATATAGAGCAATAAAGAGGCTAAAATTGTATCCCTGAAGGTTACTGTAAAATATTACAGCATACAGTTAAACTTCTCATTTATGAACCTCTCATTTACAAACCTTCTATTTTACAAACACTATTCAGTCAACGGCATCACTAAAATAATGGCCAATGATGTAATTATTCAAATAGTTTATCCAGGTAATTCTTTGTTTTTCATTCTCCTTGTTTATGTAAACGGAATGTTAAGAACCAAAACTACAAAATAGATACAAACAAGTGTATTGGTCGCCTTAATTGAGCGATTTTTGTGAACCATCTCATTTACGAACTTTCTCGTTACAAACACCATTCAGTAAATGAGGTCAACTTATTTTTATCACATAGTAACTGTAGTATTCTACTGTAGCATCACAAAGAGGTTATGTGGAAGTCATAACATACTAATATATCTTAAATAAAATTATACTATCAGAAAACATGAACTTATTCATAAATATATTTTAAACATAGACCACACCAACCAGCAGATTACCAGAATTGTACAACTTGAGAAATATAAGGGCAAAAATTGCAAAATAAAGACCAAGAAATTAAAAAACAATGTTGGTACAATTTTTGCAGGACTGATCAAAAACAAAAATGACAATGTAAGTTTTTACAATAGTACCTTCACAGAGTAATTACATTCCTTTATGACCAAAATAGACAAGAACAACTTTCTGGCAAAAACCCCATAATGTACTTGATACCATATTGCAGTAATCCCTTACTTCTTTTACTACTAGGAAATTTGCAGAGACTCGTACAACTGACGACAAAAATGACAAACTTTCTGGCGAAGATCCTGAAAGTATTGAATTTAGCTTATTCCATGTAATCCTTTTCCTCTCTGTAAATGAACCATGTTATTTTGGAATTCTCTAGTGATTAAGAGTATACAATACAACTGTATACCACCTGTTCTATATACTACTTTATACATGGAACATAGCAGCTGATACCGTCGACTGTCCAATACTGATCTTAATATGTCTCTAACATAATGTATTGTTTTGTTTCTACTTTCGTTTTAAAGTTTTAAGACATGGAAATTGTTAAGGAGGCTGGTGCAGTCATAAAGAATGCACACAAGAGACCAAAAACAACAATGATGTAATCTCAACTAACAACTACAGTATTAAATAATTATTTTGGTAGGAATTAAGAAACGAGGGCAGGTCATTTGACAAATATACCATGATTATACTAGCTAATTAATTTATAGTTCAGAGATTAATATAATAAGTTATAACAATAATGATTAACTTTTTTAAATTGTTTATTTCATGCCACATCAAGAGTGAGTTAACTCACCACTTACAGGATGAGAACTATGTCATGCCAAATGTCATTCACACTGGACTTATGTCGGTAAAATTAACAAACTTTGAACAGAAAAAGTCTTGTGCGGACAGTCAAGAAAATTTCACTCTGTAAAACTAGCACTAGCATCTGCTTGTAGGGTAGTTTAACAGGAAATCATGAAAAACTATGAAAATTAATCTTAGTGCGAACAATGACAATATTTAACCTTTGAAATGTTACAAATGGTCTTGGTAAAATATTCTGTTTTTTAACATCCAGTGTTTGCAGCTTAAGTCATACCTGCCAACCCTACCAATTTTGGCGGTAGGCTACTGCTTTTTCGACCTTAATACCACCTACCGCTTTTGCATAGAAATCCTACCACTTTTTGCAATTTAATACCAAAATAAGCATGTACACAAGGTAAACTGTAAAATTCACCAAAAAACACAAAAATACACACTGAATTGGCACTAAAAGTAAGCATTTTTAGCCTAAATTCCTCCGAATAACAGGAATCATAGCGAAATTACCTTTTTTCCTTTTTTTTGTTGGGTTCATCAAAGTAAAATGCGGTAAGACGAAGGTGCTGGTGCATTTGTATTCAGGCTATGTTCAGACTCAACGATTAAGCGGAGCGTAACGTACGCGGCGTACGATTATCTGTGTCTGAACTAGCCG
>JAOTQE010028888.1:0-10395 GCA_025631205.1 Nesometra sesokonis
CACCCTATTTTGATGATATGTGACTAAATAAAACCTTAAAAAACTATATTTGTACATGTAAACCTGTTCTGGCACACTGGAACGAAACAGGAAAATGGGTCTGGCAGTCAACGTGTTAATGAAAAAAATAGAATTTTGAATGAAACAGGCCTTTAAAGCTTTTATTATTATTGAGCGATAAAAATATCTTATTAGACTCACCTTTTGTCTTTGGTTTTGTATTGTGTTTCACAACCTTTGGTTTCCATTTTTCATCAGAACTTGTGGAATAGTCCTCCCATCGTTCAAAGTCTACTCCGACGTAAGATAACTGAAGCGAGGATAAATATATAATATATTGATTTAAAGAAAAACAAATTCTAAAAAAAGTAGTCAATTATTAAATATGTTTTTCATGAAGCATTCCTGAAATCAAAACTCTATATCTTTACATAGCACAGGATCCTATTCATTCATAAACAACAAACCTGGAATCTTAAAAAAAATACTCGTATTTCGATGACATCAGGCGCCACCCCTCCTGCTAAATTAAGAGCTCCGAAGTCTGCAGGATTGTCCTGGTGTCTCCAGGATTTATAGACCATCTACAGGGCTTCTGGAATTATCAAATTTTCTCCCGGAATTTAGTTTTCTCTAGGATATTTTCCAGGTTTTGACAAATTTTCACAATCAGAGCATATTTTTTTAACATATTTTTTCAAAATATTGGTTGATAAATAAGAAGCTTAGCAATGTGAAGCTTAGCAATGTTTTTGTGAAGAATAATGGCATATATTAACAATAACAGTGACAAAATATGTCAGAAACTACTATTTCATAATAAGCAATGTGTTCAGCTTTAAAACAAGGGTATTGTACATACATTTTATGAAGTGTACACATTATAAATAGTGGACGGATGATCACAAGAAAATCCCCAGGAATTCTGTTTTTACAAGTCGGAACCTCTGTAAATTGTGTAAAAACTGACCATGTACACAGGAAGGCCCACTACTTTATTAACTAATCAAACAGGCTACACAGAGTGACTTCACCCTTTGAAAAAACTCTTTTAACATGGTAGATAATGGTAGCGCCAAGGTAGATATAGGTAGTTAACAGAGTTAACCCTATAAAAACTACCATATCAAGAAATACTACCAAGGATATGGTCAGCAATGCTCTACAAGTATACATAGGAAAATACAGCCATTATTTTGAATAAACCTTAAGGCATTAATAACATCAACAGACAGGGTAATTATATACAGTATAACCTATCTAGTCAGAGGGTGTTATTTTTTCAAAGGGCATGTGTAAATGTATTGCTCTGACATTGTTTGAATTTGTTACTTTCTTCTAAAAGTCAGTTCTGCTGTATACAGATAGTTGGCACAGCTAGTAAAACATCTGAGTTGTAACCCTCAATTACATTTGTGTGCAGGTTAAATTTTCTTCTGGACCATAACATAGTTTTAAAACTATCAAGCACAACAAGTTTCTTTGATGGTTATAAAATAACCTGCATAACTTAATCAGATATGTACATAGATTTATTATGTCTAGATGGTGAACTTAACACTGTAGAACTTCAGTCCCATGTAGGCACCTACTATTTTGATTTCTTCAGACTTGGTCATGGACATGTAAATTAAATAATAATAACTGTTTTACAATTATTGTATTTTTAACATTGTTTTGTCATACAAATTGTTTACATTTGTCACAAATATTTGATGTTGTCAATGTATTTCGAATTTGGATAAAATTTACTTACATTTCATTTCTATACGTGCACAATTTCGACATAGCAACAGCGTTAGAAAGTAACACGGTTGGATTGGTTGGATTTTGGAATAGTAGGCGCATACATGGAACTGCACTTTGGGGCTATGTATTCTGTGGAAGTTCACCATCTAGCGTAAATAATGTATCTATGGATATGTAACTCAAGAACTCCTAGATGGAGAAAACATTTACAAACACAAGAATTTAAAATTGCCTGAAATACATTACCTTTGACTTTGATTTGGTCAATCTTGGCCATCGTACATTTTCATTCTGTTTAAACAAGGTTATTAGAACCTCACTACCAGTTACCAAGACAACATGATTGCTGGTTAGTACACTTCCAAACAGGTCCAAATTAAACTCATAACAAGTTATGTCCAATATAGTGCTGAATAAAAAAAATATAAAGAAACTAAAGTTAAAAAAAAAAATGGTGTTTGGAAAATTTAGACAAAATACATTTCTATATTTTTATTACAACACATAATTAAAAATAATGAAAAAGAAAGAAGTCATAAAGACATTCGAAGGTTCATTTCAATGGTAGAAATGTGCGTGTTGGATATGTATTGAGTTCTTAACTGTTGCATCAAAAACAATAGGTGGCGCCCTTTGTTGCTAATTGTAATAAAATATGTGGTCAACTGATCATAGCTAGCCTATGCAAAGAAGCTCAGCTGATTTTTTTTCCACGTTTATAAAACATTCTAATGGTAATTTATTAGGTTTTAAAATTTTTTATTGCAAAACACCTATTCTATAACGTGTGATTAATATAAAAAAATCATTCAGGGAATAAATGACTGTAAAGGGCACCACGTATTGTATTTTTCATTATTGTGATGTAAGCTGCTTTTTTCTCTATATTTGCCTGTGGGAGCAAATGTTAACCCTTTGACTGCCACATGATTAACGGCTCATTAATTAACAGTACCAGTTGGTAACAAGCCAAGGCCACCACATTGCTATTATTAAGTGTATTAAATATTGATATTTAACTCAAAAAAATATTGAGAATTTGAAAAAACAAACATAAAAAAACTTTGTTCAGTATAGTCTGTTTCATGCCATCATGATATTCTTATTTTATATTTTTTATCAATTTATTGCATGAAAATGTAAGGTTTTGTGTATAAAATAATAAGTTAATTAATACTGTTCCTTTGGGAAAGGTTTCGCTAAATTACAAACTGAAAAAAGTTGAACTTCCAACAAAGCTATCCCTGACGAATTATACATCAATGTGCAGAATTTTATCAGCTTTCAAAACATACACAACCTTCCAATTTAGACTTCCGTACAGTCACTCAAAAGGAGTTTTCTAACAGGCACTTATTATGAGCATTTCAGCTAAGTTGGCACACGTTGTAAGGACATCTATAAGCATTTATGCTAAGGTGACAGCAAAATGGTTAAATTATTCAATTATGCTGTTTTGACCTGTTCAATATTATGTAGTATCGAACCACGTGTGAGTAATATCCAACACCCCCAAACCCGTCACTTAATTTCACCACACGAACAACGATTGTTTGAGAAAACAGATGTACATCACTGAAGAATGACATTGTTTGTAACTTGCATATGAGAAATGCACAACTACTAATACCACCCGTCAAAAAGTCGGTGTTTCGCACAATTTACAATGGTTATTATGAGTAGTAGTAATATCCGTAATATACCTAAAACTACAAGAATTGCTGCTAAAGATCTTTGCAAATTTCTCTGAGAAGGCATAGGCCTAGTCTAGGCCTGACACTTGCAAGTAAACTATTAGAATAATTATAATACTGAATGCCTATTTTCGGGATACCAAAAAATACTGTACTCGATGTCGGCCTCAAATTTTGTCCAATAACTTCAGTTATACATGTCCGATTTTGATAATTGACCGCTCATTTTAAAGCTTAAGAAAAGTCTAATATGGCTTTAACAATAACTCAATTTTCAATTTCCTACAACTTGGTTGGTTTGCCGTGTCATGCCTCATTTTTTAAGTATTTGTTTCAAAGCCAGGAGGAGGATAAATGAGAACAATGAAATATCAAAATACCTGAAAGACACTGACTGACTGGTAACCAGAACCTCCTTTTCTTGTACACCTCTTAACTGAACACTTAGCAAAATTGAATTTGATTTCTGAGACCATAATACCTTTGGATGGGTACTGAAGAAAAAAAACATAATAAAGTATGCCATAATGAGTAAATAATCAGGTATTAAAAGTAAGTACATGTAAAAATGTTAACAGTGAACCTTATACAACATGAAATAAAAACTGAACAATGCACATTACCACTCATTTTACCAGCAATTTAAAGTGCAACTTCAGGATTAAAATTTCTATGGACAAATCTATAGAACAATTAGTTGTGACCTAAAAGATAATTAAATAAATAAATTCACAACATTTGGACAATGCGATACTGCCTAAAAACAAGTTGCAAATTGAGTTCTAAATTAAAAGTGGGTCTACTACTCAAATTACACAGTGTTAAAGAATAGGAAAATTGGAAATTTTGAAATGTGAAATGGTGTGGAATGGTGATTTATTCCAAAGACGTGGACCTTGGTAAAACAAAATGTTTAACACCAGATCGTTGCTTTCGAGAAGGAACATAACACAAGAGCAGTTCACAGAGGTACTCTGAACATTCACCGTGTAAACTCTTTTCCATAGCCCTTTTGAAAAAGTCCTGCCAAATTTTTTTCTATACAGTATATTCATATCTGTTATAAACATTTAATGTGATAAACCAGTGAGGTGGGAAATTCAAATTTACCCTACATTTCTTTAAAAATGTAGGGTAAAATTGATGAAACTCTTTAATTGGTATGTACACGTAATGGGTTAATTGCTTTTATTGTAATTTCAATTAAACCTACCATTTGGTTGAGTCTATGACCTCTAAGGGCGGAAGGTCAGATAAATCAAGATCGTCAGCAGCGCTGTTACTGGTTGCATAGTGTGGTGAAAGCACTTGATGATACCCTGGGTACATTTCGGACATACTCTTTGATTTGGTAGGTACAATATCTTTAGTTTCTTGTTTACAAATACTCTGCTTGTCGGCCTCTGTCGTTGCATTTTTCTCTTCTAATTTGAACTCTAAAGCATTAATGTCAATGCCATCTATGTCGGCTCTTTGCGCTAGTTCGATTTTCGTTTTATTTATTTGACTGAATTCAAGTAGCTGAATGTCCAGCTCTGATAATATATGTGCGGTTGTTTCAGAAAATGAAGGCGACATCAGTAAACTGTATAAAGAAAATTGACAAAGATAGCATGAAAATACAGACTTTAGCACATGTTTTTCATCTTAATAATTACCTTTAAAAGTGAAGTTCACTAAATTCTATGTTTCCACAAAATAACAGGAAAATAACAGTTGCACAATTTCAAAATATCTGCCTCAGTAACGTCATACAGATGTTGTCAAATATTGGCTGTGAAAAAAGATATAATAGATCTACTTTATTTTGCAAATATCTCATTTCTGATGATGACTTAGGGGACGTTTATACGTAGTACACACTAACTGTAAATTTTAACATGGATTAACAGTTTAGTGTGTAGTATAAACGAAAAGGGATTCTGTGTGATTACATTCATCTGGAGAAAAAAGGCTGGTTGAGTAATCCACAAAATTTAGGGATTCATAACCTCGGAGCCTGCATATTTGTTGCCAGAGGCTACATCTTGGCCTCTCATAAAAGTTTATCAATTAATTGCACTGGCTGCATAGGCCAGTAGTTGAGCCATGTATCCCACTATTTATTGTGTTTATGAGAATTCATGTCTAAAACTTCTCGTTGGTTGGTGGGTTGCCCTCAGGCAGTAAAACTATAGTTCACAAAAGAACATGGGTTTATATTTAGTGTGGAGTATAAACGCAGCCTTAATAAAAGTCAAAACGTTGAGAAATCATGGAGTTTTTGCTTCCCGTATACTTCCTTACCTTTCGATACTATCCAACATCCCTTCAGTAATCATGGCCATCAGATTAGTATAATTCCCATTGCCTAGAAACTTCAATGTCTGAGCTGAGAGCGCAAGTACCTGAAATAAAGAAAAAAACACTGATTAAACCTAAAAAAAAATTATGTTACCCAAACCTTTCTGAACCAAAATATTTTGAAATTCAGGATCGCTTAATATTTTTAAACTTTAATACATCATGACTGAACATACATAATTATCATGAAACTTGTAAGAAATACACTTTGAAAAAAAATATCTCTGTTAACATGGTAGATAATGGTAGTAACAAGGTAGATATAGGTAGTTAACAGGGTTAACACTATAAAAACTACCATATCAAGGGATACTACCAAGGATTTGGTAAGCAATGCTCTACAAGTACATTGGGAAATACAGTGTTATGTTGAATAAACCTTCATACTAATTAATTAACTGGCATTATAACAAACAAGCAATTATTGACATTAAGTCACTAATAACATCAAAGGACAGAGTAATAAGCCATTTCAGTGTTTCAACTGCGCATGTGCGTTACAAAGGTCAAGTAATAAAATGACGCGCGGCTCTTATTGAAAGGAATATAATTGCCGCGCGTCGTTTTATGACTTTATCTTAATCTGCACATGCGCAGTTGAAACCGTTAAATTATAGACTATACAAGAAAATACAGTAAAATTGCAAAAACTACGAAGGAGTAACAGGCTATCAAAAAGTTACCAACTGACCAGCCCACAAAAAGGTAAATAAGAAAATTCATAATCATTTTAAAATCATACTTTCACCACATATGATAAGCATATGATTTTTTTTTGTATCACTATGTTTTATTAATCGTACCTCTTCATGTTCCACATTCCAAAGAAAATCACAAAGAATCTCCAAAGCACCCATCTCTCTGATATCATCCCGATACCTTACAAAAAATGAAACAAGAAAATTCTAAGAATGTTAGTAGTTTTCAAATTTTATACATTTGAATTAGATTTATCTACAATAAACATAAAGTGATTGGATAATCCAACCTGAACAATGTTAAAGTGTCTGAAGTCAAACTCTAGTATTTTTCAGTGTAAATAAAGGTTAACACAAATCGTAATGCACATGTGTTAATTATATATTATATATATTATAATTATTAAACCCCAGTTTATCTTGCCTATGTGAATGGGATGGTCTTGCCACTATTTTTTGGCGTGAATAGTAACCATGCTCCTATGTTCTTCAACCCAGTGTTGAGTGGATACAATAGTTGCCTATGATTGCTACTCATAAAAAAAAAGTGCAAACCTTCAAAAATCTCAAAAAAAAAAAAAAATTAAAACATTGTAAATTTGAATTGATTGTATTCCAATTTATACTTATAATACTGATCTACCATATGTCATTTTATTACTTCAAAGTATAAAAAATGCAAAATAAGAAAGAAAAATTTTTTTGGGTGAATCTTAAAAAATAAAGCGGATGAATCGGTTTTAGCTTTGTCATCACGATACCTTATAAAAAACAAAGCAAGATAATTCTAAGAAATTTAGGGTTTTTTGCTTATATATTTTTATTTCATTTTTATTTCATAATTTATTTCAACATAAATTTATGTTGTTTTGAATAAAATAATGCAATCCGGACAATATGAAATGGTCTGACTTCAAACTCCAGTATTTTTTTCTGTGTAAACAAAGCAAAAGGTGCTGTCTGTGAATCTTATTGCTGTGAATATGAACAGACTGCGCTATTCATATTGCTATGCAATTATATGGGTATGGATAATGCAAATGCACATGTTTATATTATCTTGTCAATGTGAATGGGATGGTCTTCCTACTCTTCTCGGTATGATTGGTAAACATTCTCATGTGTTTCTTTAATGTATCACACAGGTATTTAGTTGAAACACTGATGGGGTCAAACTTGTTTAACTGTGGAATGTATAGGTCTATAAATTCTACAAATCCAATAAGACAAAATTTAGCCGGCGCAACAATAATCATGGCTGGATTTTCCGCCAGCGGCCAGTTTCAAATGACACCACTGTCTTACCTACTATTGCTGGCCAGCTCTGACAACACACCAAGGATGTCTGTGCAGATAGTCATATTTTCTTTCTGTTGTTTCAGAAGTTCACACAGGGTCTTGAGACCTCCTGCTTGCTTAAATAATTTTTGGTTCCTTAAAAACATCAATACATAATTTAACAATTAAAATACACACAGTGGAATGTAACAGATATCAATAAAGGTTAGGATGAGGAATTTGATGATGATGATGGTGAAGATTATTATGATGATGTTGATGGTGATGATGATGTTGATGATGGTGATGATGATGATGATAATGATGATGTTGATGGTGATGATGATGATGATTATGATGATGTTGATGGTGATGATGATGTTGATGGTGGTGATGATGATGATTATGATGGTGTTGATGGTGATGATGATGATGATGATGATGACGATTATAATGATGATGTTGACGTTGATGATGACAATTATTATGATGATGTTGATGGTGTTGTTGACGATGATGATGATGATGTTGATGGCGATGATGATGATCATCATCATCATTATTGATGGTTGTGTTGGTGATGATTATGATGATGATGACGGTAGAGCTCCCATAAGAGCTAGCAAACTTACTCTGAGTGTTCTGACATCAGTTTCCTGAGAGCTATGCAGCAATTGGTTACCACTGGAGGATGAGAATTGGTGGACAGCAGGTGACATAGAGGATCTACAATATCTAATTGATCCAAATTTTCTCGCACTCTAGAAAGATAAAAAGAAATGTATTTGAAACTCTATGCCCCGGCATTAACTAAATTTTTAAGTAACACATGAAACCAAGATTATAAATCAAGGGAAAACGTAAAGGTCATATGTAGGGCCCACACGAAGGCCTTGTCATAAGGAACACACATGTCAAATATCAAAGCCTTACATCGGACAATGCTAATAATTGTAACTGATAGCTGGCCAGGCAACAATTCAATAAATGAATGGTTGCTTCATAAAAAATGTGGTTGCAAGTGGTTTGGCATGCACTGGGTCATAGTACGTACCTTCCAGAAATATGCGAGGTGTCGTGACAAAATGAGTCGTGTTGTACGCCGGGCCATTTTGAGATATTTACAAAAATAGACAAAAAGTCATAATTTCACAAAAATAAGATTCCTGTTGTTTTGTTAAGTTTAGTAATTAAATTTTATGATTCCAACCTTCCTGTTTATGTTTATTTACAATAAACATGTTTTGAACATTTTGTAAAGGTTGTTTTTCAAAATCAATGGTAAAACATACAGGAAGTAAAGTATGCTTTAATATAATCATGTTTTAAACTGATTTTTCTCTGGTGATACTGAAGCTATGAACCTCATTTAAAAACCAATTTAAAGCTTGTAATCTCTTCTATACAAATACAACAATAACTCAATTTTGGTTTTCTGTACAACATGACTCATTTTGTGGTGACACCATGTCAGTCATGACATGGTGGTCACACACCTCACATATGTGAGGTCTCACCCAAAAATGAGTCTCATGGTAGGAAAATCCAAAATTGAGTTATTGATACATTCTAATAGGGCATAATATAAGCTGTAACCTACATTTTAAATGACATTAATTGGATACGTAGATCCAAAGATATGAGCATTTGAAGTTTCCGTGTATGGAAAAATTGAGGAAATCACAAATAAAGCAATCACAAAATAAACAATTAAAAAGACTATCAATTTCAGCAAATCTGAATGAAAGACACTTTCCTGCAAGAAAACTGACCTAAAAGGTATACTATAATGAAATCTACGTATTATAGTACTCATAATTGATTAAACCTAATTTTTTTTTAAATTTGACTTCAGACCTATTTTTGTGATTATTTCAATTTGATCTCACCTACGATGCGACTCATTTTGTGGTGAGACCTCACATATGTTTTAACATAAAAAGCTAACCTTTTAGTGATTGAAACTGTCTTGAGAATCCGTAATACTTGTTCAAGCTCTTCATTATCACTTGACTATAAAAAAAACCCATTTTATTTAATAAAAATATACAGCATTGTTAAATTTGTCACAGTTGTACAATTTGTTTATAAGACTATCTTGTTGCAAAATTTAATTAACAAATATTTTTACCCTCACCCAACTGAAGAGGGGAGAGGGTATTGCAATGAGCTGCGTCTGTCTTGCTGTCTGCGTGTGTGTCTGTCTACATCAATATGTCAAAAACTATTGGGCCGATTTACTTCAAATTTTCAAATAATGTTAGAACCAACTGTATCTAGTTCCTCCCGAGGTTTGGCGCTGGTCCGCCTTACCACATTAATTCTGGATTCTAATGTATATGATTTTGTGTCTACTGCACTTTCTTAAGCGACAAAAAATACAGTATATATTAAACAGGCCTGACAGTTACTGATATACTCTGGTCCTATCTGTTAGCTTTTGCCATTAAGATGCCAAACATTTTTAGTTTTATTTATTTTTTTTTAAATTTTTATTTGAACAATATTTAATGAGGGTGGTCCATTCAGCCAAAGCTGATCATTAGGGACCCTCAGCATAAACTAAATATACAAAATGAATATAAAACTATAAAATAAATTGAAAAAAGAAAAAAATAAAAAAAATAATTAAA
>JAOTQE010028899.1:5777-34792 GCA_025631205.1 Nesometra sesokonis
TATAAGGCAATGTCCTTATATAATTATATAAGGCAATGTCCTTATATAATTATATAAGGCAATGTCCTTATATAATTATATAAGGCAATGTCCTTATATAATTTAATTTTAGGTATTTAATAAGCATATTATTAGTTACTACTTATGCTAATATTTGAGATATGTCCATAAAGAGTAAAATACAGAAATGATATATCAGGGTGGAAAAACCCCCAAATTTGTTTGTCCAGGGGAATGGTTTTTTTATGGTAAAGCCCAATACGTTTGTGGCTGCTGAGAGAAAAACTGCCATTTTAGACGTCTGTTGGACTGCCCTGTCACAAACCATACATGTTTCTATTTATGGCATCTAATGGAAATAGAAACATGTATGGTTTGTGACAGGGGTGGTCCAACAAACGTCTAAAGTTTGGTGAAATAGTGCTTGATAGTTTAATATATATTTTACTGGAATTAATTACGTAATTAATTACCTTATTGTATATTGCATGGTTTGCTGTGACCGACTAAAATAATATCATATTTTCAATTAATTTAAACAGAAAATGTGATACAGTATATTTCATTATGTTTAATTTTATCAATTATTTATTGGGCTACACAGGAGGCAGTAAATATTTTTTTTAGCTTAATTTTTTTTAATAATGATGTATATAAATGTATTATAACATGGCAATGGTTGTTTATTTATGTGTTCAAATTTACTAAGACAAAGTCCAACACATGTTTCAAAATTGTTTGTTGTGTCGTTATAAATTGTTAAGTGCTTGAAATGAATAACACCTTTAACAAATGAATGTCTGCAGTGTCCCATATTAATTTACAATGTTGTTGATCATTAAAAAAAAATCACTGAATACATAATTAAGGTACCATGTCAAAATTGTTTTACTGCAGTTACTGCAGTAATTTATTAAAATTATACGACAGTTACCGCAGTAACCCATTTTGCCATTGACACACAATGTTTTATGCTCACGCTAGAGTAATTTTTTCTTAGCCAATCTGGCTAAAGTTTTCCAATTATTTTAGCCAAATTATAAAATTTTTAGCCAGATTTTGAAAACGACAAAAAAACCAATGAAAATGGCCACAAAATGAAGATTTTTTTTAGATTTCCTTGTAGCCAATTTGGCGAAAGGGTTATATTTATTTTAGCCAAATGAGAATTCCAATAGCCATTGGTGACTTGGCAAATTGTTAGAGTGAGCATACAATGTCTCATCTTAACAACATTTTCACTAATTTGCCCACTGAGCTAATACTGCTGTAATTGAATTACTTCAGTTACTGCAACAGGCAATTTTGACATGGTCCTTAAAAAGGTTATGGTGTAATTTACACAGTGCGAAGTTTTGACTAAAATCTACCATTAGCTGTATTCCCTTCACTCACAGAATCCCACTGCACAAACTTAACCCCTCCCAAACTTAACCCCTCCCAAACTTAACCCCTCCCAAACTATACCAAACTCACCATGCACCCTGTAAGCCTCCCTGTTCTCTTATTTCCCTGTTTAGTGTTCAAGCTCTTGCGGTAGTGGGACGCGTAGCCGTGTCGTGCGTTGCATGAACGGTAGTTCCGTGGCACCCACGTCTGCTTGTCCAACTGATAAGCCTTCAGACGTGAAGAGCTGTCACCGTAAGCATTGCGAGACTCACAAATGGAAAACACAGAGCTGGAGTAAGGTGTGTAGAAATTAGTACAAACACAGAATACAGAATATTACAGTACTTATATAGGTATAATCTCACCCATGAATATAACACTTGTATCTTATACTCTCGGTTGTAAGCCCACCTGCAATGTGTACCAAATTTATTATCATAAGGGCACCATAGTTTATAGGTAATGAAATCTGCACAACTTTTTCCAATGCACTATAATGTAATTCCATGCCAAATCATGACAAAAATAATAACAATTTTAACCCATCTGACTCAGATTTTGATGAAAATTGGTACTTATGCTGCAAACAGGCAATTTTTAGGTTAAGGAAAACCATTGTCGATAATTTTTTTGAGCAATGACCAACCCATATTTGACAAAATCAATGAATGTGTATGTCTGCTTACTTTAAACTTTTGCATTTACCTGGTGAAGTAAAATGATAAAAATGGCCAGCTGTTTTACACTTTGGAGAAGTGGGCATTTCATCAAAGTATTAAACCAATGTTAAATTGACATGGAATTACCTTATAAACCTATTTGATCCAAATCTACTATGTTCACCTAAAAAAAAATGACATTATTTGGAATGGGTTGTCCTATGCTTTGGTTTAGCACTGCCTATGTTTCTATGAACCTATTTTACATAAATCTATCACACACACTTTAAAGGAATCGTGATATTCTTTTTTAGATTGGTTCCCTATCTTATAAAAAATACATTCATGGGATAGGGTTATATCAATGTAACTACTGTTAGAATCACAAGGTAATTTAGGTGGTGAAAATTATAAATTTAAATTATTATTTTACAAATATGATGTGTTGTGACAAAATGAGTCATGTTGTACATCATGTCATTTTCACAAAAATAGGTAAAAAACCATATTTTTATAAAAATGAGATTTTTGTTGTTTTGGAAAGTTTATTACTTAAATTTTATAATTACAAACATCTTGTTTATGTTTATTAACAATAAACATGTTTTTGTAAAGGCTGTATTTTAAAATCAATGAAAAACAGGCAGTAAGTCAACAGTTGTATATGCTTGTTGATTTTGGTTTTCTCCTAAGTGTGTTTTCAGGTGTGTACATTTCAAAATTATATTTTCTCTGGTTATACTCAACCTATGAGCCTAATTCAAAAACCAAATTAAAGTTTTTAATATTTTCTATTCAAAGAAAACTCAATTTGATTTTTTGTACAAAACTTATTTGTGATGACACCTCGCATATTACTCACTTGTCAACATAAGTCGTATATCTGAGGTCTCACCACACAATGAGATTAATATTGAGCATTACTTACTGTACTTTTCTTTGTAATGTACTCTTTTTCTGAATTTTTGTATCTAGACCACTTCATTGATTATTTCCTCAAAACGATACATTAAAATTTAAAATAAAATTATCGTTGGATACAGATACAGATAAACTTTATTTCATCCTTAAAAAAGGAAATTCACGTGGTCATGAACGCTCTCAAAAACAAACTACCTCATAAATTTATCATTATAATAACGTACACCTTGGGGATAAAGGAATCATGATAACGGGTTGTACGTGCCTTGATTGATCTAAGTCTACCACTTCTCTCTATGAAGTTAGAGACAATTATAGAATTAAGAGGATGGGATGGATCATCCATAACCCCTGCTTATCCTAATGCTCATATTGCACTCTATTTGACATTTTTTATTTTCAGCCATTTGGGGTGAGATCTCACATCTCACTGGTAACACACCAAAATTGTTACAATTTCTGGTAGAATATAAATAAGCTTTCATATTTAGTTGATGTTTGCTAACATTTTACTGATAATAAAACAGAAATATACAAAAATCATAATCTCGTTTTATTTTCAATATAATCTGCTATTTAACAAATTATTTTATATTTCCCAGCTTTAATAACAAATTTATGTTCAATTTTACTATAATTATTTATTACTGCATGAAAATTGTTGCTAAATATTTTATTTTACTTGAATTTAGGTGCTTTTATTAAAATTCATTTATTGTTTATCGATTGTGTTGATATTTTTCAATCTATTGATTTTATTTTATTTGTACTTTTTCTATTTGCAGTGTAAATCTTCTTTTCAAGCAATTTATTTTGATATTTCAATTTAGCAATTTAATGTTATTTTGCAAGCAGACATCATGCTTTCTATGTGTCAACTTCATGTATTTTGTTTTTTTGCGTAACAGTGTTCCAAGTCGTGTGGTGGTGGTACACGAACACGGCATGTTCTTTGTCAGGATAGGCAAGGCACAGAGGTCAATGAAGGTTATTGTAATGATAATACCAAACCACGAGTAACTAAGAAGTGTAACCGTGATGCCTGCCCTATTGTTACTAGGTTACCGCATGCGTGGGTTGCTGGTCCATGGCGGGAGGTAAGTCTACATTATTGGTGTTGCTTGTTTTGTTAACATGATCTTTGCTTTAATCTGTTTTTCTAATTTGTGGTTATGTTAACAATTTTTAATATCAACCACCTTCTGGATTGTGTTTTTACAAGTTTTGTAGCCTTATTTAATTACATTTAAGATACCAGATATGTTATTGTAAATTGTAAAACAAATAAAGAAATGGAAAGAAAATCAGAATTAACAATTTTAAAAATTAATATCAATTTTTATTATTTCTTTAGTATTTATTTATTTATTTATTTATTAAAAATTCGACAAACACTGTCCATGAGGAAACAATGGGCCGATGCCCCAACACAAAAATGGGTACCTCTTTGTAAACATATTCTAAAATTATTGTTTATAGTAATAATCTTGTGTTTTCGGCATTTCAAAAAATGTTGCAATATGGTCTGGACAGAGGATGGGCATGAACCCGACCAAAAACTTGTACTCATAATGGGAAGGAAACTTATTTGTTAAATGCCTCCTTGCTCATATCCAAAAATTTAAAGATAAATGATTTAAATTGAGCATGTATAATTCACACTCTAAGAAATGAAAAAAGTTAGATTGATATATTATTTTATATTAATTAATACCACTGCTTTTATTTCAGAATTATTATTATAGTTCAAAGTAGATATTTTCATGTTTACAAGTACATGTTGTGAATAATTATAAAATATAATGATCCATAAATGACCGGTTAGCGCCACAGCACTTTTTAAATTGTTGGGATCTCCAGTGCATAACTTATTGGAAAGTGGCACATACTAAATAATATTGGCCTGCGGTGACATACTTAGGCTTTAAGGCACAGACAATAACGATAATATATTTTGTACATGAATATAGATTTATATATTTGTCTTCATTTGGGTTCATTTAAACTGAGCTCTGTATTGAATACTACAGTAGTACAGTATGCACCAAATTCACAATAGAATAATTCTAATACTTAAGCTGTTATTTGTTAGAAAATGATAATTATTTGTAATAAGCGTTGTGCTGCTTATTGGAAAGTAACAATTAACAAACAAGTTTACATTTGGTATGGCTATTTATAGAGATGCAAACTACTGGAGATGGCGATAATTAGGTCATTTTTGAAAATCTACTTTAGAGTTAATTAATGTAATTATTATTGTTTTTTTAGTGTTCCACAACATGTGGAGAAGGAACCAGTACCAGAGAAGTAAAATGTCAGATGATGGACCCAGGGGGTTTACCCCTCCCCAAGGAAGGCAATAGGTGTCACCCACTGACAAAGCCCTCTACTATAAGAACGTGTAATGCTGGAGAGTGCCATTGGAGTCATCAATGGCGAACTGGCCCTTGGAGTCAGGTGTGTTCTAATTAATTTTTCTTTTTATTCAATTATATTTAGCTTGCTATAAATAAAAATTTGTGTGATTATCCAATGAAATACAGTCAATCCTTATAAAAACAATCAATCAGACCACCAGTTTTGTTCAGTTTTCTAGACAGTTCGGTTTAGGGAGAGTCTTTAAGCCATAAAACAGTAAGAAAAGACGGCAAGACGATGTGTAATCAGGCTATTTTCTGTCATTAAACATTTGTTCTTTTTGTTTGGGTAACTTTTACCCGAACCAAATTACCACCTCCCATCACAGTTATCCCTCTTCTAACACCATGTAGATTTTGGGTTCTTAAATGACCCTTGGACTTTACTCTATTAAATAACTGGTTCAAAACAAGTAGGTGGTTAAGTTGGTGTACTGGTCCATACATAACCCTTGTCGTGGACAGATGAAAAAGCGCAAGTACAAGCCAGTACTTTTTGCATGACATGATGTGTTCCTTAGGGTAATAGAAAGTCATATGAATTTGTAACATCTGATCCACAGCATTAAAGACTCTACTGTATAAGGCACAATATAAATTTAACTACATTATATTAACTACATTACCATAGAGTACCCATCTACATTGTAATGCTGGTGGGAGGTTTACCAAGATGGATGGCACCCTCTATGTTGATTTTGTTTAGTGTATATAGTGCCTACTAGCCATAGAGTACCAGTCTATGATGCATGTAAAACGGCATTTAATGTTTATACTAGCCATATAGTACCCATCTATGAGGAGTGCAGAACAGGATTTCCCACATAGTAATGCTGGTGGGAGGTGATTTACCAATTTGGATGCAGCCCTCTATGTTGATTTTGTTTAGTGTATATACTATCCATATAGTACCCATCTATGATGGCTGCAGAAAACATTACCCACATTGTAATGCTGGTGGGAGAATGTTTGATTATGATGTACTAGCCATATACTATGGGTGTAGATCAGCATTTTGTCACATTGTAATGCTTGTAGCGGAACATTTGCCAAGATAGATGGTGCCCTCTATGTTGATTTTGTTAAGAGTATATTATGGTGCCTACTATTACTTTAGTAAATGAAATTCAGCTGATTGGATCAATCACATTTTTTTCTGGATAACTGTTTTCAGATTTTTATAGCACATATAACACACTTATTTAAAATGACCTCTAAACATATGCCAAGTTTCTTTGCAAATCCTTCAGTGGAAGGATTTGCAAACACAGCTTTTTGCAGACATAATTTTAGTGACCATGTATGATTCTGATTTTTATAGGTGTTCGACCATAAAAGTGTGATTGTGTTTTCACTCTCTCATTGGCGACAAACTTACTACAAGATTTTTGTGAAATTTTGTTCATTTTGTAATTTCTTTTCTAATTTTTTTTGCAATCTGCAGTGTTCCAAGGAATGTGGAGAAGGCATACAGAGCCGTAAGGTTCAATGTAGAGGAAGAGGCGGAATAAAGCTGGCTTTATCCGATTGCAATAGAGAGCCCTCTATCATGCCTGAAACAGAAAGAAAGTGCAATAGTTTTTCATGTAAGTAAAAGAGATTAACCAAGAAAAAAATCTTTATTTTATCAGCCTGACAAGCTCACATCTTATAAAAAACATGTCCATATATATATACATTTATACATCCTAGAAATAATTCTTAACGTTATTCAAAAAATACTATAGGAATAAAGATAAATCAAATAAGTAAAAAATATACTGACCAACACTAGGTTAAAAAAGTTTCTGCTTGGGCCACACGACAATTTCTTGTTAAGGCCTAATATCCGTTTTTCACACAGTTTAAATAAAGAAGCTCTGCAGGTCACCCTATCAAACATTATTTCTTGACAAATAGTTTCTTACATGCTAGTTATTTAAATGGAGGTTTATACCTACATGATTATTTTCAACCATTCAGTATTTTTTTGGGGAGTTGTCAGGGCCGAATGGGCAAGTGCAGTGGCAAAGACTAGCTGAGCCATAAAGTGAACAATTTTGTGTTGTTTTGTGTTGTTCTACATCTGTCAAATCCATAACATTTTGTCCAAATTTTTTAGTGCCATAATTCTATCAATGGGATACCGTAGATGTCTGGGAATGAATATCAACCTTGGTTTGCCTATGTAATTTATTGCTACATGCATTATTAATCAATTAAGCTATTTTAACTGTTTCAATATTATGTAGTATTGAACCACACATGAGTAATATCCAACCACCAAGCTGCTGACATCACCTGATTAACATTTTTCATGAATATTAACCAGAGAACCCTTTGAAAAAAATAACATAGTAGATAATGGTAGTCCAAAGGTAGATATAAGTAGTTATAAGGGTTAACCGTGTAATACCTACCATCCACCAACCTTACTATCTGCCACAAACACATTACTATCCCATTATAACCAAAACCCATAAATCTCTCAATTAACGCAAGGTCTGCTCCCATCTCAATGGAGACTACCAAGGATGATCATCAAAGCTCTACCAGTGCATAGGAAAATACAGCCATTAATAGACCTTCAGACTAATTAGAACTGACACCATGACAATCAATTACTTATTGAAGGTATCAATAACATCAACAAATATACTACCTAGTTACTAGGTAGTTCTGTGATGCTACCTAGATCTTCCTAGTAATTTAACATGGTAGATCAACCTTGTTTGAGGGTGTTATTTTTTCGAAAGGAAGGGCATGTATTTTATGCCTAACTAGGAATATTGATTATAATATTGAATGCCTATTTTCATGGGATACCACAAACGTTCCAATCTCATAGGTCTAAAATTTGGGAGATTTTTCAAAGTGCGCCCTCTATCTTAATATACTACCCCTTTTACTGAATTTTATGGTGGAAGGGCCGAAAAAACAGGCCAGAAAGGTGTTAACTAGCATCAATTACGATTTAAAAGTACTGTATTTATTGATTAAATATTATTCTCGGCCAAATTATGGTACTAGAACATGTTTAAATTTTAACAGAAAATTGGGAGATTGCTAAAAAAAATCAGGAGACTTAAAATTTTGGGAGACTCGGAAGGGTTGGAACCTCTGTACCAAAAATTATTTAAATCACTAATCACTGTGGCAAAATAGTTTGCCACAGCTTGTACAATATTTTTCGGTATCGAAGGCATTCAATATTATATAAATATTTAACATTTGATATTTGCTTGTTTCTTGCAGGTAGTCCCTCCAGCTGTGCTGATGTTAAGCGTCTCTATGGATTCACAAATGATAACCAGTATACTATTAGACTAAATAGCAAACAAATTAATGTTTATTGTCATCAGATGAACTCTAATAACCCAAAGGAATTCCTCTCTTTAAAAAATGAGGCTGAAAATTTTTCTGAAATATATTCTAAGAGGTAACTATCATGTCATTACCATTATGTTTATTTTGCTTCGATGTCTGTACAATTTGTTTTTTGGATAATCTTTAGGCTAAAAAAAATTCTTATGACTGACCCAAAATCTTGAATATCAGTATTGTTTTTTTTAACATTCATGTCTTCCAACTTTTTGGCTAAATACATTATGCCAAAAATGTATGAAATACATAATGTTATCCCAAAATGTAGTAGAAGAGACCTCCAAGATTTTTTAGGGGTTATCTTAGATTCTTTTCATTAATACTGTAATATTTATATATCTATTTGTTTAGGTTATTAGACCCTAACGACTGTCCTAATGAAGGTAGACATGATGACAGGTGTCAGTGTACAAGCCAGGGTCATGATGAGGCTGGATATACTACTTTCAGTAAAGTTAGATTTAATATAACAAATATGCAAGTCATAGGTAAGTCAACCATACAACTCGCGTTCTTTTACACATATTGGCTACTCTAAAACTAGATTTTCTATCCAGGATTCATATTCATCCTTGAATTCTTTGAAAGTCCTGGAAAACAAATGTGCATTTTTATGCTAATTGCCCTTGAATGCCCTGAAATTTCATATTAAAATTTGGTTGAGGTAAAACATTTTTATTAAACTCCAAAGGTTCATTTTTATTTTTTCAACCATGCATAGCAAGACCATTGATAGATGTCTTTGAAATTTAGAAAATATGACCTGGAATGTCCTTGAAGTGTCTCTGTATTTTACTTGTTTTAAGGTGTATGAACATTGATCTGGTAATTTTTCGTAATTACGAAGCACCACCATATATGTCAGTTGTGTAGAAGCGACTTGTAACCTTCTGCTCAGGTACACAACATGAAATTAATTTGACCCTCCTTATGTGGCAAGTGGGCAGATAAAAATAAATCTTTATTCATAGAATTGACAAATAAAACTCTCATTTCAATTTCATGAAAAGATGAGATGAGATGAGTAAGTGTACTAGACAAAAGAAAAATACACCTAAAAAGAGTAAGTGTACTAGACAAAAGAAAAATACACCTAAAAAGAATTCTCAGAAGCAGTTTTGTCCCCTTATAAATAAGGTCAGTTATATCCTCCAGAGTTCTCCCAGTTCGGTGGGCTCACATTACAATGCGGCACTTATCGGTAATTCAGGTTTTTTAATATTATTTTAAGAACTTGAAATTTGGAAGCTGCATACTTGATGTTTATGTGTATTAATAAATTTTCTTTCAATTTTCGTGCAGTTGATGATGCTACCTTTTCAAGTACACAATATGGTCATTTTGTGCCATTAGGGACAGCGGGTGACTGTTACAGTACACGACAATGTCCACAAGGCAGATTCAGTATCAATTTTGAAGGAACAGGCTTAGAATTATCAAAATTCTCAAGATGGACAACACAGGGAAACTTTGTATCTTTATCATTAGACCTTGTAAGTACACCTGATGGCCATAAACAGAAGACTTGAGTACCGTGGAGAGGGTATGGAGGAAGGGAAGGATGGGGTTTCAGTTATCTAAAAAAAAGACAAATACAAATCTATAAGAATTCTATTTTTAAGTCATTGTTGAATTTCTTATATACCTGACAGCAATAAAAAGAGATTCACTATCAAATTTAATGGTCATAAATTGAAATATGTAAGAAATTTATTAGAGTCAAAGTAAGTGTAGGTCTCTACATTCTACTTCTCCCATAAGACTGATTTTAGCCGACATGAAAGTCCTTTTAGCTGGATTTTCTACCAGTCATCCATTTAAAATGACATCACTGTTTTATATGAAATGGAAAGAAAAAATGGGTGTCATTTTGAAAATGAATAGATGTGGTCATTAATTATAGCTGGAGGAATAATTTTATACGCTAGACACCATTTAAAATTACACCATTGCTCTAACTGGTGTAGCCAACATTACATCCATAGAGTTATTTCAGTTGATGCCATCCTCGGCAATGGCACAGAATTATTGCATCTGGAAGCAAAATTTTATAGACTCATTCAATATTATCAGAAAGGTCCACTAATCAACTTCAAGAAAGTATAATGCATACTCTAGTCACTGAGATACATGCCATCTTGACAGGATTCAATATTTCAACATAAATTATATCATCATCCTGATGATGACATTGTTTATGTCTAAATATTGAATCCTTTCACGATGGCGTGTATCTCATTGCCTGGAGTATGCATTATACTTTCTTACTTGAAGTTGATTAGTGGACCTTTCGCATTAAAGATTACATTATCAGGTTTTCTCACATTTTTGTTTAATTGCTTACGACTTTGCTAATCTGCTCTATCCTTTACATCCATAGCGCCATTTCACTTGATACCATCCAGGGTGAAGAATTATTGCATTCATTTAGTGGGTATAAAACTTTTTAATGAAAGACACATTCAATAATGCACTGGAGACATGTTCAATGTGACACTGGACACACATTCAAAATTGCACTAGTAGGCCTTCAACTTTTCCCTCTCAAACACAATTTCAATTCATAGCCACTATGCCATCCCACCTTCTCATTTATTACTTAAATATGTAAATTTTCACTTACCAATATTTGTAAATTTTTTTAGGATTCACAAATAAAGCGAGGCAGATGTGGTGGATTTTGTGGGAAATGCGTACCAGTCTCTATACAACTAGATTTTCCATCATGACATGCGTAAGTTATCATATCTTTTTCTTATCATAGCATGTAAGCTGTCAGGAAGCAAATTCACATCAAACAAAGTTTATGCAATGTGCCAGGATACAAGGTCATGTTATACAGTATTGGTGTAGTTTGCCAAATGCAAGTTGGTTTCCAAACCAGTATAAATGTATATCAAGTTATCATTACTTTCTGCTGTAATTACATTGTACAGTGCAAGAGTACAGATAGTGAACTGCAAAACCTTGTATGTTAACAAGCCAACAAATGTAAATAATACAATAGCACATTTTAAGTTAAATGAAAATATTATAGCGCCCTCTATGTTGGCTCATAATATTTAGTTATGTTGTAGCTTGGTGATTAATGACATGCTTGCCATCCAATCCTGATCTCCCTTGTTCGAACATGGCCACACACTCGGTTCTGTTACACGACCTAATAGTGCCAATTGCTAAGCGTTCATAATGAGACTTGGTTTAGAAAGCATGTAGTTTTCATCCTAGAAGTATGGAGTTGACGCACAAGAATGAGAATGCCATGGGCGACAGAGTTTAGGTAAAGCTCCTCCACCCATTTTTACACTGCACATGTCTTGTACTCAATACTGTTTTAGGACAACTATAAAGTTGAGCATTTCACATCTACTGTAAATAGCAAATTATGTATTGTATTGAAATATGATTTAAACTTTTGTGAAAAGAGTCGATTGTTTGGCAACACTTAATGACATTCCGCAGACATGGAGCAGCAATCGAAAAAGCATAGACAGTCATTCAAATAGTTTTTCTCACGCATGAGATAATATAGTGCAAAATATGGTAAAAATGGCCCCCAGAACAGTGGTAATTTAGACAGAAATGGTCCAAAAATGGGCAGATGAGTTTTTTTTTTGTTAGAATCGAAGTCGGAGAAAATGTTGCCCAGCACTGGTGGCAGGGTTTGTCTTGCGCATTGGTGGCAAAAAATGTTAGCAGGTATAAAACATAGGGTCATGGGTCAAAGGTCATGGCAGTCAACATGTTGGATTACATTATAACTTATTTGTGAATAAATTAATTTAGAAGGAAAGATAACTAGTTCATTTGGTTATTACTTTTTTGGTTATTATTTATTATAGTATTGGATGTTTTATTTTTATTTTTGCAGGAGTGATGGCTTTGAAGTGTAGATTATGTGAACTTGTAGAAGTCACTTTGATTCCATGTGCTGCAATGGTTTGAGTGAAAGCTGCAAACAGTGGAGCCATTGGTTATATCATCCACGGTGTCGCTAACAAGAGAGCATGATGCAAAGCTGCCAACGTGGGAGCAAGTGCTTGACTCGCAATTATACAAAGCTGTTGGAGAGCATGTACACGCCATAAAATTAAACAAATCTGCTAAGGAGCCATTTCAAAATTAGCATGATACGGTTACTGCAGTAATTCAGTTACAAGAGTATTAGTTGAGAAGCTTAAAAAAAATACTGAAAACAATATTTTGAGATGAGACATTGTGTGTCAATGCAGTCACAAAAGAAAACATGCTCCTTGATTACTGCAGTAACTGCAGTAGACTTAATGGCAATAGATTACTGCAGTAGCTGCAGTAGACTTAATGGCAATAGATTACTGCAGTAGCTGCAGTAGACTTAATGGCAATAGATTACTGCAGTAACTGTAGTAGACTTAATAACAATAGATTACTGCAGTAACTGTAGTATACTTAATAACAATAGATTACTGCAGTAGCTGCAGTAGACTTAATGGCAATAGATTACTGCAGTAATAGTAGTAGACTTAATAGCAATAGATTACTTCAGTAACTGCAGTAGATTTAATAGCAGTAGATTACTGCAGTAACTGCAGTAAAATTGTTTTGAAGTGGTTCCTAACAAGAGTCTAATGCGCATCATCTAATTTACAATGCTGCAATCGTGGTACGAGTTGTCCAACCTCACGGGGCTGCAAGTTTACAGTAACTGATTATAAATTATGTATATTTTACATTTAATAAATAAAGATTTTATTTTTTTAATATTTTAAAAAGTTAGTCCAGTAGATGACAAGAATGATTATCATTCATACTCATCCATTCTCAGTACTTTTTTTTGCTTATAATCATTTTAAAAAATGGTTAAACATTTATTTTAACTATCTCAATAAATCAAGTAACTCAATAAATCAAGTGAAGATTTATCTACTACCATTGATAAGATAGGAATAGGTAATTCATGTTTTTCTACATGAATCTTATCATTTTAATTTTATATCTAGTTAATTTTATAAGTATTTATTTAAAAAATAGACGTTGGTGCAATGTTGGTGAAAATTTGCCAAATATGGCAGCATTTATGATTGAGAAGTGTGAACTCATTGGTGAATGTAAAGGAGCGTATTGTTCTTTTGCATGGATGCTAAATCCTGGCATTCCTTTAATAATGATTGAAAAGGTGTGTTTGAATGTTCATCTCCCCCAAAACCGGCCATCTTTCAAGTCGTCCATGATGTTCAGGTTCTGGGACAGTTGTTTCATTTATATATAACGTTTTCTGTACACCATGCATGTAGTTGATAAGCTCCTCGATCTTTTGATCAATGTATTTCAATCGTCCTCAGGAGTGAGAGTGCGTTCTCACTACATACGTGGTGTACCGCAAACGTTATAGGTTATATATTTAAATCTCTGCATGCAAACCTTCAAATAGTACATTAAATTTTGCTTCCTACTGTTTTAACTTTGAGCAAACGTTAAAGGTCTGGTTTATCGTGAAATTCTGCTTTCAAGTGGGTTGGTTTTGGGAGATTTGACTACAAGGGTCAGTAAGTTTTTAGAATATTTAAGTAACAAAGCAACAATTTTTAGTGACACTCTAATATAGTGTCACCAAGAAAAGTGGCCCATTTTAACACAATATAACTCCATGGTAACTAGAGAAATATATTTAATTGGAATTATCATTAACCTTATAAGGATTAAATTAAACTAAAAATATAGTGTTACTCATAAAATGTTTAATCCTTTTAATAATTACCCATGATGTATTTGCCATTGAGCACATTGTGTGCCGTTTATTATTCATAAATGCTGCCTACTTTATTTATTATATTTATTAAACTTAGTGCTAAGATTGATTAATGTGGGAATCCAAAATGTCCGTTTCTTAAAATGCCATGACTACTGTTGGCGGTCTGTTTTGGTAAGTGCAGGGTTCGAATTTCCCAACAGCACCAATAGTAATTGCTGTGGAAGAAACCCTCTACCGCTGTAGTAGACCATCAGTCCACAGCAAAATTTTACTGTATGAAATCACACTTTATTTTAATTTTACAAATACCCAATCCCACTGGTAAGTTTTAGCTGTGGGGACATTTTAAGGAAATTCAAACCCTGAAGTGTCTGGGTGGGGTGGTAGAGTATTGTAAGAAAGGGTGCAGAGTGGGGAGGTGGTGTAGGGTGGGCACGGTGGGGCTTAAGGGGCCATTTTAGCCCAACTGTTCAAATAGCTAAAAACATGAGAGGATTGGCATCATGATAAGGACATAATTATGTTTATGAAATGTTGAATCTCACGACAATGTCATGTATTTCGTTAAGCATCATAATGTGTTAATTGTCATCCTTTTTTTAAAAAGTAGTAAGGAAAGGTGGTTTCACTTTTCCCTGATCAATGCACTTGGTCATGTCTTTTATATGTGGCAGAGCCAAGCCAAATAAGACATAAGTCGGAAAATTTAGTTTTTTATGGATTATAAAACTACACATTATTTTCTGCAAAAAAAATCAGTTTCATACAATGTTTTCTTGCGAAGATATGAACAATTAAAGTTTGAACATTTGAAATGTAAGTTTTGAGAAAACTGCATTTTAAAATTGTTTATCAGTATACATTGACTAAGCAGGGACATTTTAAATTGCATTTTTTAAACATTTTGTTATGATATATCTGAAAATTGTTAAGGTAGTATGAATGTTCAATGTATGAACTATATATTTTTGAAATAACATAAAATTTGAAAAAAATTACCATTTTCAAATCTCTGCCTATTGTGTACTAGCATTTGCGACTTACGTCTTATTTGTCTTGGCTCTACCACATATTGCAGTTTAAATGTTATTTATCAAGGGAAACAGTTGAATTGTTATTTTTAACCAAATTCAGGGTATTAAATATATGGTGCTAAGTCATACGAGTTGTTTATTTATGTAAATGATTTTATTGTCTAGTTCTACATACTGTAGTGTATGTAACATTTTATAAGAACATTTTTATTCTTCCACATGTTTTTTTTTTTACTTAATCTGTAATTTCAGATAATTATTTGTACCTCAACTCAACTTAGTCTTTCTAAAAATATTTACAAATATTAACAAGCCCATTCTTTTACACTCATGTTCTATGGTACTTGTATATGTTTTTTTTTTAAAGTGGGAATAATATAAATGGTAATCACTGCATTTTAAATAATTTATTTATTTTTTCACAACCATCCAATAGCTAAAGGCCAATAACAGGATGTCTTAATTATTGTACTAGCAATTTTTATTAAATTTTATTCAAGTTTAAATTGCACCAAACATAACAAATTTTTTAAAATTGAGATCATTGTTGCGATTTTAAGATATAAGTAGTGAAAATCATTATATCATCATGTTAAAAGTGGTATTTGACATTTTATAAAAATTAAGTGATTAAAGTAATTTTATGATATTTTACTTGTTTATTCAAGTGTTCCCTTTAAACTTAATGATTAAGTACATCATTTCTAGAAGTATGTCATTTATCACAGTCTGTTACAAGTATTTATAAACTAATTCCGTTTCAATATCAAGTTCATCATCTGTAAACATCTCTGTCTCTTTAAATCTGATTGCTAGTCATAATAGTGTTACTTATGGAGAGGGTGAGTGGGGGTTGAGGGTGAGGGAGGAGTATAAACAAATAAAGAGGAAGACTGAAAGCAATGGCATCACGATAATGCAAGTTTGGTATTTTTAAATTGCTTTAGTTTTATGTAAGAAAGTGTAATGCATACTCCAAGCAATGAGTTACATGCCATCGTGACAAGATCCTGTCACGATGGCGTATATCTCATTTGGAGTATGCATTATACTCTTTTACTTGAAGTTGATTAGTGAAACTTTCAGATTTAATTTTATGTATTATCTAAGGTTCAAATTGTTGTCGGCCTATAGTCTGTATGTAGTAGGCTTATGATGATTAAACGATTTATTTATAAATTTACATGTTACATGTAGATACATGAAGACTACAGTTGTATGAATGTATGAAAGAGCGTGTGTATTTTATTTAGTGCGCGAGATGCTTATGAGATAATCTTTAGATTTTTATATGTTGTAGATGTAGTGTTAAAATGTAAATATGTATTCTACATGTGCTGAAAGATTAAATTAAAGGATCAATTGCTGGAAATAATATTTTGTCATATTTTTTGCATTTTTGTTTGTTCTTTACTAAACAAAACAGGAGATGAATCGTGGGAAAATGTAAATACACAGGATATTCAATTGACGCAGATAACGATGTGAAACCTGAAAAACAATTCATAGTAACAAGCAAAAAATCATTAGAAAAATTAGATTATTCAATGTACTGTATATATAAAAAGCATATTTGTATACAGTTCAGAATTTCGGACACTAGAAAAATTATAAAACTTAGGTGGCCCTACATAGAAATAACAATAGCACAGGTTCGAGGCCCACTCACACCACTCAAGTCTTCTTGCATAACACAGGCCCAGTGCACACAAACAGCTTATTTGTACTATAACGAACCCAGGACATTTTTTAGACTAGTAAGGGGTTACCCCAATGTACTGGACAACACACGATCCCTGTCGTGGACAGATGAAAGAGCACAAGTGCAATTCATAACTTGCTGCATGACATGACATGGCCATACGAATACATAACATCTAGTCCATCGTGCCTAGAGATGCTATATAAGTTAAAAAAAAAAAAACATTAAATTAGAATTCCAAGACAGGACAAAAGAACTAAACTGGACAAACGTATTAAGGAAAAGAAAGTAAAAATGGACAGGACTCATGCTAAAGGTTTGGACAGCCCCAGCCAAATTAACTTTGGTAGAATTTACAGCAAAAAACCACCTTGATAAAAAATGTAAACAAGAACCAAACAAACAGATGCATATCGAAAAAGTTAATGAGAGACCACAAGACCATCGAGAATCATTAATATGATTAGTGTATGCAATATCTACTCAAGACGAATAGCAAAATACATGAATATATATATAATGAAGACAAGGATCCTGGGATAGGGAACTTAGATGGTGAGAATATCATGTCTTTGACTAGCAAAAGAAAGGTTATGTATATTTGCATACAAAACTACTGGAACATTTATTGTCAATTTTGAATGGGAAGGGGCTAATCTTCCCCTGGTTCGATTTAGCCAATTCTAGATCTGCCGATCCAAAGTCTGTCCGTGCAAAGTCCACTGGTTCAAAGACCACAGCTGAGTCCTGTCTGCATGTACTAGTTTTTAGGCTGAAATTTGAATTCAAATTTAGACATGATAAGCTCCTTGGACTCTTAAGGCCCGGTCACACCGCCCAAAGTTTGTTGGAGCGTTCCTTGAATGGTAGGGAGAGGGGGCAGAATTTCGACAACGCTTGTCACCGCGCACAAAATGGGGCAAAAAATTAAAACCCAGATGTAGCCTTAGCCGTTCACAGCTGAAGCCAGCATTGCTTTAGCGTTGGTTTAACGGTACCAAGCGTTGGTTCCACTCCAACGCCTCCATACCAACGCTAAACCAAAGTTCATCAACACATTGAATCGCTGCTTAAACTTTCAAAACCGTTCCAGCAATCCTGTGTCCACTCATAAAACACAAACGCTCCACCAAAGTTTGTACGTTTAATCACCGCCCGGGCAAAGCTGCGTTCAAGATCTTTGCATTGGTTTAATGGACTCAAGCGACCAACGGTGCCAAACTTTGACTTTAACGGAGCGAAAAAATTACCTGCTCCTCACCACTCACAATATTTTGTGCAGCTCAGAACTTCGGAGCAGTAGGAGGGACCATCAGCGGTGGTCGAGCATGTACGGCGTTGCTTTAACGGGGGCCAGCTTCTGTTAAACGATGGTAAACGGTTACGATTAATTTTTTCACTGCTCCAGCAAAGTTCTGGTGGTGTGACCAGGCCTTTAGCCTCTGAAGATTAGTTTTGAGCAGCTTCATGATTTCATTTTTTTTTTTAAACTTTTATTTTGAATTTAACTATTCACTTATATATATTTATAAACAATAATCTTTAACCAAGTTATAATTTTACATGTCCAGCAACAACAATTATATATGAGCCTTTACATACGTATGTACACACTTACAAACATACATAATGTTGGTCCATGTCTTCTTTATGTAATATTTTCAAATTCTGTCTATACCTCTCAAGCTGAAGTTAGAATCATTTAAGCGACCTCTACAGCCACACCACATTAGATGGTCGCTTTTCATAAAGATCAAGTCCCAAGTCCATTGTCCAAAGAACCACTTATCAATTCTGCTGATGCTGGTGATTGGTGGACCGGCAGATTAGGAATCAAGTCAAGTCCGTTGTCCCCATATATGCTAGTCCTAATTCCAAAGGTCCCAAGTCCCTGATACCAAATCTGATGGTCCTAAAATCTAGTTTGCCATATCATCCACATCTTAAGGCCCCACAGAATGATTCTCATGTATCTATTAATACAATGTCAAAATGTTAACATATGAAAAATAAACAGACAAGAAAATACTCATATAAAATTCTCCCATTTTATTATATTTAAATTATGAAACAAACACAAAACACAAAAACACAGAAATACATAAATTGCATCAGGAAAAAATATTACATTTAAGAGATGCAATATAAAATACACTAATGTTGTTCTGTAATATAATTGAACAACTAAGTTTTGTATTATTAAATACATACAACCCACTATTAACACGATAGTGTTGAATTAAACTCAAGTTTTTAACTTTTTCATTGAACCATAATTGTTTTTAACTTTGGTGAGGGACCCTATTAGCATTTGATTACGTATTGTATTTTTTTTAAAATGTTATGTAACATCCAACAGCGAGCTTTCTCACCACTTGCAGAATGAGACCTATGTTATGCTTACTAAACCAAGTCTCTTTATGAGGCTTAGGGAGTGGAGTTGTTATGCCATGGGAAAGAACCTAGTGTTTGGTCAGATTCGAACCCAGGGCCTCGGGTTTGGAAGGTCTGGATGCTAACCGTCAAGCTACAGCGCCCCTCCTACATAGGTAATGCATCTCTTTATTATGGATGAGCAATTTAAAAAAATTGAGAATGATGATTCTCATCATCAGATCTATTCAGCTTATGCAAACTTGTTCAGTACACACAATACTGTAAGACTGGACTTTTAAAATCACTTGTGAATCACCTGTGAACTGCCACTTTCTACGAGGGCAAGTTCAAGTTCAATTTTTTTTTTAAGTTCAAGTTCAATTTTTTATTCAGAAAAGTTCAATAACAACAACGAGGGCAAGTAGAATTAGTTTTGAGCAACAAAAACTTAGAAATAGGTTGCCCGACTGGCAAGTAAAATTCTGCAAGCTCTGTAAGACTTTGTTTACTCTAGTTTTATATAAAAACTCTATATCCATTATGGTAAACACTAGTTTTTTTTTTTACTTTGAAGTGTTCACTCTAGTTTTATAACTCTTATGACAATTGCTATGTTCACATCAGTTTTATAACCAAAGTGTTAATTCTAGTTTTATGAAATTCTATTACGATTGCTATATTCACTTCAGTTTTCATTCTAGTTTTATAAAACTCTATGACGTTTTGCTATGTTCACTTCAGTTTTATAACTAAAGTGTTCATTCTAGTTTTATGAAATTCTATGATGACTGCTATACTACATCTCAGTTTTACAACTAAAGTGTTCATTCTAGTTTCTTATAAAATATATGACAACCACTCTAGTTAAAATCTAGTTCTATATATAGCTCTAAGACCACTGTTGAATACTTGATTAACAAACTATAATGTATTAATACTATAAATGTTAATACTGAAGAAAAGGTCACGAAAACATTCAAGTTATTTTGTGTATACACTCCATCAAAGGAACCACTTTTTTATTTTTAATATTCCTAATTTTTGTTCCTATCATGAAAGCCCCTTAGTATGACCATTCTAATATACTGCTGGCTTTCAAATTATTTACTTATGCAACAATTACATCAGAATCGCCAAATTTACAACTACCTTCATCCCCAATATACTGTTGTTGACAATTAAAATCAACATCAACCTGCTCGGTCCTCCTTAAACTCATGTAATCTCAATTAAATTCAATGCGATCATTATATGTTTCTTACATTCTTAAACCTCTTCTTCATTTGTTAATAAGCTACATGCTGTACAAGTGGCTTTGGATTTTCTCCTAGTAAGATTATAAAGTTCTAAACCTCATTTTGAGCGGTAACATAACACAAGTATAAAAAGGGTTGACAGCTTAGCAAGTATATTCAAAAATTATTTAAATTTCAGTTAAAGTAACACAATATTCTATTATTAGCACAATTATACAGGTAACCATTATAAATACAAAAATATTGGGACAATAAGAAAAATAATTTATTTAGAATGAAACTATACATTGTTTTACTTCTATTATTAGATCTAACAAGATTTGTGTCTCTTAAACCCCTTTCACACAGAAATGTAAAATTGCAGTAATTCAAGAAATGCCGGCTTTAGTGTGAAAGGGTACTTTACCTTCAATACCAGTAGAGTGCCGGCATTCATCAGACCGCCTCAGACCCTAGTCATATTACCGTTATATTGGGTGTTACTGGTCTGGTAGGATGTGTGTGAAAGGGTCCACTGTACAATGCCGGCTTACTAGGTGAAGCAGAACTAAAAAAAGCTCAAAGTTGGAGGTATTGGTAAAAACAGCGCCTCCCTATAATTATGACTGCCAATTTTATGCCTTCCCACTGGGCCCTTTCACACAGGAAACTGTCATATTACCAGAATTTGACCTTCTGTGTGAAAAGGTTTAGACTGGCAAAAATGTCGGAATGGTTATGGTAACATTGCGGTATTGTCTGTGTGAAAGGGACTTACTGAAGTTTCCTTCTCCTATAATTCAATTTTGAGATAATCAAAATAACGTGCATATCAATAATTATGTTCCAATATGCGAGTACCACTTCATTTTAATATGGTGCACCCTATCACTATAAAAATTACAGTAATAAATTAACAACATCACAGACAAGCAATAAATAAATTACCAAAATATATTTCAAATATCAATGACATAACCTAACAAATTATTTCAACATAATAAGAATGTATTACAAAATAAATATATATTATTGTTATTTAGTAATACAATATTTTTATGGTCTTTAAAATTATTTAGCAGGGTTCGATTTTTTACTAGCCCAGCATACAATGACTAGTTAAAACTGTACCGGGCTCGTGAATTTTCATTTTTACTAGCCCAGTTGGCTTGTGAATACAAGTGTCAAGCAATCACTTTTACACACTGTATATTAAGTTGCCACAGACATGGGCAATTTGAGTTGCTTATGGGCTAGTGAAATGTAAATACAACTTGCCCAGTGGACTAGTCAAAACAAAAACCGAGGCCTGTTTAGTGTCAATTGTGGTGTTACTCTCCTAAAACCGACCCTCCATAAAATCGTATTTTACAATAAACCAGACCTTTTTTCAAGTCATAGAATTATGAAACCAATGTAAACAGGTATTAAACCTTGACCTTCTCTTAACAAACTGTCTCAAAAACCTAACAAACCTCTCTGGTTCGGTTTTTGGAGAGTTCACTATCAGACTTCGTTCTTTAAAATCTTAATCCAAATGTGAGTTGTTATGAAATACTGGAATGAACCCAGGAATCAAGAATTGGAAGCAAGGCACTGATCCATCGTACCACTCAAATATTTCACTTATACATCTCATGAAATGTTCTAATTATTGCATTTCAGAACTCATTAAACTTATACTACCACTTCATCCTAACTCAAATTTAACAAATTCCAACATTAAAGTGTGCCCTCAATGTAAGCATCATACACTTACTGCAGATTATAAGTGGAATAATTCAACCCCTAAACATCCTATTTGTTGGAATTCAGTCAAATAAATATTGCTCAAACCTCACTTCAACAATTACCATTATATATTTTCTTTATATCTCCCATTCCTAGACAAAATTTGGCAAATAACAGGTCACAATCATTAGCAAATGTTGATCCATCATTTGCACATACAGGATCATAATTTCCAGGACATATAACTTGGTCACATCTTCCTTCACCTTCAACTGAAAAAAAAAAATAAAATAAGAAATTATTTAGTATTACAAGATTGAATATATCATAAATCTTTTAAAGATCAAGCCAACTGGGGTTAATCAACCCGCAAGCTTGAAAGTTTTTGGTTTGCAATTAAAATCTTAAAAAGGCCACCATTTCAAAAAGTGGCTCCTCCAAAGGTAAAATAAATAAGCGCATCTAAGAGTGAAGTAAAAAAAAAGCTTACAGGCTTCTTTTTTTAAAATGTAACTCAGAAGTGCAGACATATTACTTACTACTAATACTTTTATGTATTTCAGTAGTCATAAGTTGTAAAAACAAAATTTCTGAGGACTTTTTTGTGCTCATCCAAAAACATGTAGCATTATAGAAAGTATGTAAATATTTATGATCCATCCCCTTATACAATACAATAATTTTTGACATGTTTTGTCACTGTTAATATGCTATTACTGTTCAACAAAAGCATTTACTAAACGTCACAGCTGTTTATTGTCAATTAGGACAATTTCTGGTGTTAACTGTGAAACTTCGATATCTGAAGAAATTTCCTGTTCAAATCAAAAAATTCTGGGAAAAACGTTAATATTTCTGGTAGCCTGGGAGTTGATTCATCCTGGAGACTCATAGAGATATATTTGGGAGTTCTAGTCATCAAGAAAAAATATACTTAAAATGAACAATTTGAAAAAATTAACATTTCTTGTCACTATACAGAAGGGCAATGAAATTAATGACAACAAATTCATATAGTTTTGAAATGTAAGAAATTTAAGAGTTCTATGCATAGGGGTTTAATAATAGCGGAGCTACGGTGATAGGAAGGAGAATCACGGTGCCGTAATGAATGTGAACAAGGGGGGAAATTAAGTCCAAGGGTTATACACTAACTAGCGCTACCCAGCCTAGATGATGATGATGACTACAGTTATTATTATTATTTGTAATCAGTCCAAAATACAACTGTTGCGCCAACTGCTTTGACTATTCCCTCATCATTGTTATTACTATTATTATAGAGAGTTCCCACCCTTCACTTACATATTCGGCTTAATTCATCAATACACTCTCCATCATACATCTTGTGTAGCCCTCTCCTGTCAGCTGTGCATGCATACCTCTCTAAAGCACATTCTGAGAGGTATGTAGCTCCGTCATTACCACATACAGGACGTGTTTCTTGACAAACCAGGCCACAAGCTGACACATCTATTTAAGCATAAACACAAACAGATTAATCAATAAACCAAAAGTGAGGTCTCACCACAAAATGAGTCTCATGGTAGGAAGATCCAAAATTGAGTTATTGATACTTTATAATAGATCATAATATAAGCTGTAACTTTAAATGACAATCATTGGATAGGTAGATCCAAAGATATGAGCATTTGAAGTTGTCATGTATGGAAATTACGGTTTTAGAAAATAAAGCTACTGAAAAATAAACAATATGAAAAACTGCCCTAAAAACTATTTTACAATGAAATATAAGTACCATTAGTACTCATAATTGATTAAAACTAAATTTCTCAAAAAATTACTTCAGACCTATTTTGGTGATTATATCAATATGATTTCACCTACGATGCGACTCATTTTGTGGTGGGACCTCCCAAATGATGTAGCACATGACTTTAAAACACAGTTTGGCAGGTTTAATGTAGCATGTTGGAAGAGCATAGCAGTTTCAGTCGACCTCCTCATTTACACACCCAGAGGTCCCAAGTTGTGAAAATAAAATTCCAGGAGATTTTTGTGTGGTCGTTTGAACACCTTTTGGAATGTGCACTCCTAAAATGTACAAGTATCCTTAATTTAAAGTTCATTATTATGGCACAATATTTTCTGCCATCTGTTAAAATATGACATTACTGTTCACCAAAAACATTTCTTCAGTTGTTTATTGGCAACTAATGTTTTGAAAAGAATAGGCCAATGTATGCCACAATTGTGAAACTTTCACAAAACCTTGAGCGCTTTCTGGAGAAAACTAAATTCCAGGAGAATGTTTGGTAACTTACTAACTTCTGTTTTTGTGAAATAATTTTTCAATAAAAAAATAAATTAAATATTACCTTTAATCTGGACAGTTAATTTGCCCGATGCACCAGAGTCCATATTAATGTCATGGGTCTTAACCTCAACAACAGAACATGGTCCTGAGTACTGTATTTCTAGTTGGCTGGAAAACTGGCATGCCAGTCCTTCTAATGTACATTTGTTTGGGTATGTGTTTCCATCTGTACCGCATACAGGGTCGTATAACATACTACAGTCTTCAAAGCATCCTGGTAATAAAAAGATAGGTGGGTTTATTTATAGTTTTTAATTTTTTATTTATTTTTTTCATTTTATTTTGCATCCTGGTAATAAAAAGATATCCATGTTTATTAATAGTTTTTAATTCTTTATATTTTTATTTTGGTATGGAATAGCATGGAAAAATTGCAGAAAGAAGGAGTAGAAAGTCGGAGACAGGCACGGCTACGCAGAAATAATCCTACAGAGGCAAAACCGACAGGATTCACTTGTAATATTTGTGGAAGGCCATGCAAAAGTCGATCTGGACTTAAAGCACACATGAGGGCACATCCTGAAATCCAAAACTGACATTGGACGAAACTGTCCAGTCAACCCAACAATATTTTTTTTTATTTTGTTATTTTGTGTAGCATCAGCAAGCAACTCACCATGAACAGAAATAAATCATTCTTTGTAAACAGAAAAGCATAACCTTCCTGCTGTGTATGGATCACATCCCCTTACACGTACCATAACAACTGAAGTGAACTGTGTCATGATGTTTTATAATCGACCAATTAGAATAATCAAAACATGTTACAAGACACAAATAGCTCTATTCTTCATATATCAATGGTTAAAGAAGACTTTACTCAACTTATTATAAAAATTGTATAATTAAATATTAAGGCCTAAAAAAGTTGCCTAAGCCCAACAGACTCAAAATTTTGCAATCAGGATTGGCCTTTTTTTATTATTTTATTTCCAGATTTTTGCCTAAATACATAAATTTATCAAGAAAATTGTAAGAAATGAATAAAAGTATCTCAGAATTTGTAAGAAATACCAAAATTTAAATATAGGAAATAAAAAAGTTTGTGTTACTTAAAATACAGTAATGCATATACTAAAAAGGTTTTACCAAACAACCTACCGACCTGAATTTTCAAAAATTATATGTCTGGGCAACAAAGAATTTTTAGGCTTAATAAGTCAAGGCTTCAAAGTGCTTCACATCACAAATAAATAAGAGGATAGTGTCCTGCCCAAGGACACAGACATCTAACAAGCATGGCCTCCAACTCTAAAGCTCCAAATTAAATAAAAAATATATATAGCACAAGAATGAGCAGACGCAATGTTGGCATATTTAGAACTTTCAAAACAGCGCACCAGACACCCTTTTTCCTGCCAGATGCATGTGGGTGGGCTTCGCATTGCGTAGTAACTGGGATAAATCTTAGGTAACGGTCGAATGTCTGGCTTTGTGGGTGGGCTGGGAACCATAGAATATGCACTTGGAAGAGTGCACCGCCTTGGGTTTGGTTTATTTTGCTAACTCGGATGGAGTTCCAAGAACAATAGAATGTGGTCGATCTTTCCCTATTTATTATCTTAGATTAAAATAACAAGTGTTTTATGCACTACTGGGTGCTTAAACATATTCAAACAAGGCGCTCATGAAAACAGTTAAAATCTAAGGGGCGGTTAAGGGAATAGATGTAATTTTAAGGAGTGCTTACCAGAGACTGACTGGCAGATAGCATGGATGGACATTCTAACCAAAAGTATTGAGATAAAAGTTTTTGATAAAAATTAAATAAGCATGTACTTTATTGTATGACTTCCTTAAAAAATCAGGAAGCGCTTATTCAGATTAGAGGTGGTGCTTATTCAAATGGGGGAGGGGGAGGGGGCTCTTATGCGCATGAATTGGAAAAATATGTGTGCCCTTAAAATCATACCATTTAGGGGTTAAAGGCATCTCTGTTCTTCCTCCAATATTTGTTAAATTCAAATTCTAAATTAAAAGATGACTTGAGTTAAATGGTACTCACCAGAAACCAAATTATCTTCTTCCTTTAAATGAGAATTCAGATTTTTAACAGCTGTTGTTAGAGACCTTAACTTTGATATTTTCATCTCAAGCACAGATTGTGTTGGTTTGGCTGTGATATCATCATTAGATTTCTTGGCTGCATCAGTTGGTGTAATGTTTGTAGGTGTCCATTCCAATGGATCAACTTGATCAGTTTCAAGAGTAAGGTTCTTTCTTTCAGCACTGCCCTCTAACTGATCTTGACTTACAGGTTCAACTTCAGTCGGAACATTTTTATTTTTATGCAGTCCAGATTTTTCAGTAATTTTTAGAATATTAACTTCACTAAATGAAGTGGTTACTGGAATAGCATGGTCACCTGTTAAGAAAATATATCCTTTTAATAAAATTGATTTTTATAATTTTTTGTTAATAACCATAATTGTTTTTGTTTAGCATGGAAAGATTTCATATGAACCGATGCCCTGAAGACTCCATGCAATTTTAGTTTCTAACAATGGAACAGAGTCTACTTGCATCTAAGGCTGAAAAAAAAAAGGCATGATGGATTATTTGAGGCATGCCAAGGCAAAACCACCAAGTTATAGTAACATAAAATATTGAGTCAATAGAACTCTTTTCGTAACCTTTAAAATGAGTGGTCAATTATCAAAATAGGAAATCTATAAGTGAAGTTATTAAACAAAATGTACAAAAATGTCCTGTTATTTATTTCCTTATTTCTCAAAAACTTCTTGCGCGTCAACTTGCATGGTTTGCCATGACTTTTATTTACTGGGTCACCTTTACTATTACAACTTGTGATGCAAGCTGAGGTATCTAAGCAGGGCCGGTCAAGGTGTGCAGCATAAGACTCGAACGCCCAACCTCAAGATACTAAAGACCAAACAGCACATGCATTACCACCCGCCTACCTTAAAGGTAATAAAATATATAAGACAGTTCGTAAATAAAATGTTGCTTATAAATCTACAGATTACAACAATTGTTTATTGTAAGAGCATTCCCTTCACAAAAAGACACCACATGGATACAGTGCATTCCCAAATGACACAAGTACATAGCCAGCATGAGATAACCTCCTAGTCTCTTAAATACCAAAACATTACAGTATAAATACTCTAAAAAATTAATTATAATTCATTTACTATTATTTATTACCTGATGCTTCCAATGAGGGTTCTCTTGAAGTCGTTAGATGTTCAATTTCTTCCTGTGAAGACTTTGTTGAAGCTGAAGGTGTATTGCCAGAAATGGATGTCCTATACACATCAGTAGGTAAGCCAGAAACTCGCTTCATTAAAATTGATTTCAAAGTTGGTGTTTTTTTATTCATCATAGGATTATCTGATAAAGGGCGTTCTTGTGTAGGAAACACACTTCCTTCAAATTCAGTTTCATCAGTAACAGTTTTATGAATTTTACTTTGACCATTTGACTGTAATGTCGAATCAGCTATATTGATGTCACCTTCAATGTTGTGAATTCCGCCAAACTTTCCAATAGTAGTTGTTAAAATATACATGTCTGGTACTGGAGTAGCACTTTTAATATCCAAAGAAGTTTCTGTTACTTTCACATTCTGTTCCGGGTTAGCAAAAATAGTTGATGTACTTGATGCATCAACAACATCTGGTATTTCAGGTTTTACCATTGTTCCAAATTTATGAATATCTTCAGGAATTTGATCCACTTCCTCTGATATAATCAACGTTGAAGGAGGAACTGGTTTTGCAGTTGTTTGTGAAACATCAACATCTTCATCTATTGTTTTAGCGGTAGTTGTCTTCTCTCTGTCTGGTTCTTCTATTGGAGCCACAGACTTTATTGTTGTTACTAGATCACCTTCATCTACGATTCTGGCAATTGTTGGCGTTAACTGAATTGGCTCTAGAGTAGTCGAAATAGCTTCTTCAGCATCTATTTCAACTTTAACTGCTTCTGTTGGTACGCTATCAATAATTTCCACAACAGGTGTTTTCTTTTCAACAAGAACTGGTGTTGTTTGCTTCTTTGTGGTAAATTCTTCAACTACTTTATGAATATCTTCAGGATCTTGTGCTGGTATGTCTACTTTTGAGGTTGTGGAATCAATTTCAGGAATAGATG